>CACRXK020003836.1:0-34323 GCA_902702795.2 Paramuricea clavata | reverse complement strand
CCTTGAAAATCGATAGAACATCAGGTTGGAAACCGCATAATATTAACTCTCACGTCTTTTTCGATTATGCACCTGGAATAACCTGCTTTGTTTCTTCATCTACTATCTTTTGATACACGAGTAAGGCATCGATAGAAAGGTTATGGACCGTAGATTCTAAAAATACAATTTTCAGGGTGTGAGAAATTCACGTTTCCGCTAAAGGTATCTTGAAATTCAATAGAACATCAGATTCGAAACAGCTCAAACCTTAACCCTCACTTATATAATACTAACTTTCACGGGTTTTTTCGATTACACAGCTGGAAAAAACTGCTTTTTATCTCAACGTCCAGCCTAGTGATGCACGAATGAGACATCGACAAAAAGCTTATGGATCGTAGATTTCAGAAATACAATTTTCAGGCTGGCCCAAGTTCAAGTCTCTGCTACAAGGGCCTTGAAATTCAATAGAACATCAGGTTCGAAACCGCATAATATTAAATTTCAAGTCTTTTTCGATTATGCACCTGGAATAACCTGCTTTTTATCTTCATGGACTGTCTTTTGATACACGAGTAAGACATCGGTAGAAAGCTTATGGACAGTAGATTATAAAAATACAATTTTTAGACCGTGACAAATTCCAGTTTCTGCTGCAGAGGCTTTGAAAATCAATAGAACGCAAGGTTCGAGACCGCATAATATTAACTTTCACGTCTTTTTCGATTATGCACGTGCAATAACCTGCTTTTTATCTGCATGGACTGTCTTTTGATGCACGCGTAAGGCATCGATAGAAAGCTTATGGACCGCAGATCCTAAAAATACAATTTTCAGACCGGCGTAAATTCACGCATCCGTTACAGGGACCTTGAAATTCAATACGACATCAGTTTCGAAACAGCCCAAACACTAACCCTCACTTATATAATATTAACTTCCACGTTTTTTCGATTACACAGCTGGAAAAAACCGCTTTATATCTCCACGTCTGGCCTACTGATGCACGAGAAAGCTTGTGGATCGTAGATTCCAGGAATACAATATTCAGGCTAGCACAAATTCAAATCTCTGCTACAAGGGCCTTGAAAATCGATAGAACATCAGGTTCGGAACCACATAATATTAACTTTCACGTCTTTTTCGATTATGCACTTGGAATAACCTGCTTTGTTTCTTCATGGACTATCTTTTGATACACAATAAGGCATCGATAGAAAGCTTATGGACCGTAGATTCTAAAACTACAATTTTCAGAGTGTGAGAAATTCACGTTTCTGCTACAGGGATCTTGAAATTCAATAGAACATCAGATTCGAAACAGCCCAAACCCTAACCCTCACCTATATAATACTAACTTTCACGTTTTTTTTCCGATTACACAGCTGGAAAACACTGCTTTTTATCTCAACGTCCAGCCTAGTGATGCACGAATGAAGCATCGGCAGAAAGCTTATGGATCGTAGATTTCAGAAATACAATTTTCAGGCTGGCGCAAATTCAAGTCTCTGCTACAAGGGCCTTGAAATTCAATAGAACATCAGGTTCGAAACCGCATAATATTAACTTTCGCGTCTTTTTCGATTATGCACCTGGAATAACCTGCTTTTTATCTTCATGGACTGTCTTCCGATACACGAGTAAGGCATCGATAGAAAGCTTAAGGACCTTAGGTTCCAAAAATAGGGTTTTCAGACCGTGACATATTCCAGTTTCTGCTGCAGAGGCCTTGAAAATCAATAGAACGCAAGGTTCGAAACCGCATAATATTAACATTCACGTCTTTTTCGATTATGCACCTGGAATAACCTGCTCTTTATCTTCATGGACTGTCTTTTATTACGCGCGTAATGCATCGATAGAAAGCTTATGCACCGTAGATTCTAGGAATACAATTTTCAGAGTGTGAGAAATTCACGTTTCCGCTACAGGTATCTTGAAATTCAATAGAACATCAGATTCGAAACAGCCCAAACCCTAACCCTCACCTATATAATACTAACTTTCACGTTTTTTTCCGATTACACAGCTGGAAAAAACTGCTTTTTATCTCAACGTCCAGCCTAGTGATGCACGAATGAGACATCGACAGGAAGCTTATCGATCGTAGATTTCAGAACCCTAACCCTCACTTATATAATACTAACTTTATCGCCTTTTTCGATTACACAGCCGGAAAAAACTGCTTGTTATCTCCACTTCCGGCCTAGTGATGCACGAATGAGGCATCGACAGAAAGCTTATGCATGGATCGTAGATTTCAGAAATACAGTTTTGAGGCCAGCCCAAATTCAAGTTTCTGCTAGAAGGACCTTGAAAATCAATAGAATATCAGGTTCCAAACCGCATAATATTAACTTTCACGTCTTTTTCGATTATGCACCTGGAATAACCTGCTTTTTATCTTGATGGACTGTCTTTTGATACACCAGTAAGGCATCGATAGAAAGCTTATGGACCGTAGATTCTAAAAATACAATTTTTAGACCGTGACAAATTCCAGTTTCTGCTGCAGATGCCTTGAAAATCAATAGAACGCAAGGTTCGAAACCGCATAATATTAATATTAACTTTCACGTCTTTTTCGATTATGCACCTGGAATAACCTGCTTTTTATCTTCATGAACTGTCTTTTGATACACGAGTAAGGTATTGGTAGAAAGCTTATGGACCGTAGATTCTAAAAATACAATTTTCAGACCGTGATAAAATCACGTTTCCGCTACAGGGACCTTAAAATTCAATAGAACATCAGATTCGAAACAGCCCAAACCCTAACCCTCACTTATATAATACTAACTTTATCGTCTTTTTCGATTACACAGCGGGAAAAAAATGCTTTTTATCTCCACCTCCGGCCTAGTGATGTACGAGTAAGGCACCGGTAGAAAACTAATGGACCGTAGAGTCCAGAAATACTATTTTAAGGTCGGCCCAAATTAAATTCTCTGCTACAAGGGCCTTGAAATTCAATAGAACATCAGGTTCCAAACCGCATAATATCAACTTTCACGTCTTTTTCGATTACGCACCTGGAATAACCTACTTTGTTTCTTCGTGGACTACCTTTTTTTTATACACGAGTGAGACATCGGTAGAAAGCTTATGGACAGTAGATTATAAAAATACAATTTTCAGACCGTGACAAATTCCAGTTTCTGCTGCAGAGGCCATGAAATTCAATACAACGCAATGTTCGAAACCGCATAATATTAACTTTCATGTCTTTTTCGATTATGCACCTGGAATAACCTGCTTTTTGTCTTCATGAACTGTCTTTTGATACACGAGTAAGGCATCGATAGAAAGCATATGGACCGTAAATTCTATAAATACAATTTTCAGGCTGGGCCAAATTCAAGTCTCTGCTACAAGGGCCTTGAAATTCGATAGAACATCAGGTTCGAAACAGCATAATATTAACTTTCACGTCTTTTTCGATTATGAACCTGGAATAACCTGTTTTTATTTTCATGGACTGTCTAGTGATACACGAATAAGGCATCGATAGAAAGGTTATGGACCTTAGATTGCCAAAATACAATTTTGAGACCGTTGTAAATTCAAGTTTCTGCTACACGTGCCTTGAAATTCAATAGAACGCAAGGTTCGAAACAGCATAATATTAACTTTCGCGTCCTTTTCGATTACACGTGCAGCAGTAAAAACAGCTTTTTATGTCCAAGGACGTCTTGTGGTGCAGGATTAAGGCATCGACAGAAAGTCTATGGACCGTAGATACTAAAAATACAATTTTCAGACTGGCGTAAATTCACATTTCCGCTACAGGAGCCTTGAAATTCAATGGAACATCGGATTCGAAACGGCCCTAACCCTAACCCTAACTTATATAATATTAACTTTCACGTCTTTTTCGATTATGCGCCTGGAATAACCTGCTTTTTATTTTCATGGACTCTCTAGTACTGCACGAATAAGGATGGATAGAAAGCTTATGGACCTTACATTCCAAAAATACAATTTTCAGACCGTGGTAAATTCAAGTTTCTGCTACAGGGGCCTTGAAATTCAATAGAACGCATGGTTCGAAACAACATATAATATTAACTTTCGCGTCCTTTTCGATTACACGTGCAGCTAGAAAAAATGCTTTTTATGTCCACGGACGTCTAGTGATGCTCGGATAAGGCATCGACAGAAAGCTTATGGACCGTAGATTCCAGAAATACAATTTTCAGTCCGAATATTGTATTGTTGAAATCTACGGTCCATAGGCTCAGGAACCTTGTCCTCCGCGTCAGGAACCTTGTCCTCAGCGTGAAGTACCTTGTCCTCCGCGTCAGGAACCTTGTCCTCAGCGTGAAGCACCTTGTCCTCAGCGTGAGGAACCTTTCTGCAATCGAGGAGATCATATAAATTTGATTATTGCGTATGTTTATTATGACTATTATAAAATAGATCGAAATGAACCGAGAGCAAAATCACAGTTCACGAAACAGACATCCTTAATTCTCATTTCACGGAGCCTTTTTGTCAACAATCACGCCTCACGGCTGTAGAACAAATCACATTTCACGACACTAAAATCAAGCATTTCAAATTTCACGCGAACAAATATTGACCATTCACGGCTCACGAAAATATCCTTTCCCACCCTCATAAGTATTCTCTAGTTATAATCACTGCGCGTATTTTCAGTTCTAAAATACTGTATTTCGCCTGATGAGAAACATCGTGACTCAATCTGTACAAGCGTGACGACCATATGAAGATCAGGCAGTATAGATAACGTTTATCCATTCACGTTTGTTCGTAGCTGTCCAATGCAGTGGTGGATTTATAGGGGGTGGGGTGCAAAGACACTGGTGTAGTCCTGCAATGTTAACAAGGGGGCTCTCCAACATGGGCGAAACTTCGGTATTACGGCTGGGGGTAGGGGTGAGCTTGTTTTGCTAACCAAAAGGGCGTTTCCGAAGTCGTTCCTGACGGACGAACATTTCAGTCGCTAATTAATATTTCTTTTCCCAAAATTGTTGGTGAACTTTTTCAGTAATATTTTCGTAAATACACTAGAGAGAGAGAGAGAGAGAGAGAGAGAGAGAGAGAGAGAGAGAGAGAGAGAGAGAGAGAGAGAGAGAGAGATTCTTGGGGGATTCACCCCCCGGTTTCTACGCCCCTGGTGTGTAAACTGGAAAATAAAGCTAGAAAGAACCAATTTTGGGAGGAAAGCCAAAAAGATTTTAGATTTTGAACGCCTTTCCTCGCATATACGCGATATTGAAAACAATTGCCTCGATATTGAAAAAAGCATTACCTCCGAAGTTATGGTTCGGTTTTGTGTGCGAATTTTAATGATATGCATATTATTATTCTACGCGTACAGACAAGAATTGCTTGCAAAGTTGTTCCTAAATTGAAAATAAAAATTCGAACACAGTCACATTCGGAGACGAGCCTTAGCCTTTCTCCGAAGAACGTCGCCCCATAACAACGACAACAACAACAACAACAACAACAACAACAACAACAACAACAACAACAACAAGATTAGCAGCGATTGGGGACCAGTTCCTGATCCAAAAACTTCGGTTAGAAGTCGCTACATTGCATCGGAATTATTCATGCTAACAATATTTAAAGATCAATTTAATGATAAAGAGCAGAACCCAGTAAATAACTATGGGAGATCCATACTGGAATATGCGGCACCAATCTGGGCTGGTTTACCGTATTACCTAAAGGAGGATATCGAAAGAGTACAAAATCGCTGTCTAGATATCATTGGCTTACCGAGAAATAAAATTGAGTCGCTTGCGTCAAGAAGAAACTGTTTAACCCCAAAATTAGTAATATTCCAAAGTTTCGTTGCGAAATGTTGTAAAATGCGGATAATATAGCCTTGCGAAGTTTGCCGTTTTTCAGTCATTTTGTATTACGCACGGGAAATTGACAGCCCAATCGCGTGTTGGGGCACCAATTTCCCGTTTGTAATACAAAATGACTGAAAATTGGAAATTTCGCAAGGCTATATTACCCGCATTTCGCAACGAAACCGTTGGAATATTACTAATTTTGTGATGCTCTTTCAAGCTGTGATGAAATTTTTGTCTAGATCAAAATTTAGTCTATAATGCAAATGGTCAATTACTAGGCAGTGACTAGCATATGCATCAGCCAGTGCAATTATCGTGTAAACAAAACAACATAATTTATTAATTTGATACTCCCAGCCCCTGCTTTTTACATTTTAATAACTTTTTTGCATCATAAATAATTATAAAAATTCAATACTATAATAACTTCTATAGTTAAAACATCTATCCATTTCCTACTTTTAGTATGGTTAGGTGTATATCAAAAAAGGGTAGCCCAACTTTGGCAATGTTATTGTGCATTATATATATATATACGTTTATCTATTTACGTTTTCCGTAGCTGTCCAATGCTATCTTTCTTGCACCATTGCGATCGACGATCTGATTTAAAAATGCCGGCCGAAATCGCATTTTTCCATCGTTGGGAATTAGCCATTCCGAAGTTGATGAGTGGACTGGGAAAGAGTGTTAAAAAATGCCCAGATAAAGAAATGAACCAAATCACTAAAAAGACCACCTCAAAATTAGTAAGTATACAAAGTTTGAAGACGTTTACATGAATATCCTTCGAATAATAAGCTTTCGAAAATCGCAATATTTGCTATGAAATGTACTGTAATTTTTGTTTTTGAGACGCGCGTCCCAAAAACAATCTTTTAATCAGTAATTTCACAATTTTCGAATGCTTATTATTCTCAGGGTATTCATGTAAACGTCTTCAAACTTTGCATACTTACTAATTTTGAGGAGGTTTCATTTCTCAATTTGGGCACTTTTTAACACTCGTCCCCAGTCCTCTCATCAACTTCGGAATGGCTAATTGCGTGTAAAGATATTGTGTGGAAAAATGCGAATCCAACCGATTACTTTAAATCAGAGCGCATTTGGTCATTTTTATCGCAGTCATTTCACAAAGGTCTCATTTGACAGCTAAAATCCTGATCTTTTGATGTATTTATTATACAGGATGTCTAAAAAAAAACGCTACGGAAATTAAACAGGCTGTCGCGCATCATAAACGTGGCTAAACAATTCAATTTTTACATAGGACGAAAGAACAGTTATTTAGCTTTTTAATGAATACTCTTTTTAAGACGTAAAGGCCCTGTCACACTATTGCGTATCGTAGTAGCGTATGCCAGCGTATGAAAAATATCACTCATACGCCGGTATACGTTGACATACGCTAGGGGTACGTTAGGCATAGGTTGTATACGTTTCAAGCACGGTCGCATACGGCGAGGCAGAAAATTTTTCTTAAGCATGCTCAAAAATGTTGTGCGTATCGAACGTATGCTTTATACGATAAGCATACTCTAGGCACACGCTGAATACGCTAGAGGTACGCCAGATGTACGGTACTCATACGCTGTCATTTCAAAGGATTTTTGTGCGTATGAAAATTATTTCATTCATTTTCATACGCTTCTCATACGTTTCTCTCATACGCAATAGTGTGACAGGGCCTTAACGATGAGAAATGGCCACATACTCGTCGGATAAAAATTGCCGGTCGCGAAAACGAAACATAAACAATTCCCAAGAGGAAATTAAAATTGAATGTTAAATTATCTAAAATAAGTTCAACTCGTCAGTCTTCGTCTTAGTGAGACAATAATTCAATACGAATTTGGTACGAAACATGGTTCAATTAACCCCTGAACAGAGAACATTCGTTATCAAAACGTTTTATGAAACAAATAGCTTGCAGCAGGCTCGCGTTGCTTTTGGATTGACTAACTTTGCATAATTAATGTATTTTCAATTCCCAACGGCGGAAGAATGTGATTTCGACCGGCAATTTTTATTTGACGAGTGTGTGGCCATTTCTCATCGTTACGATTTCAAAAAGGTGTCATAGAAAAGCTAAATAACAGCTCTTTCTTCCTATGTAAAAATCGAACTGTTTAGCTACGTTCAGGCCTAGAAAATATATTTCTCATCCTGGCAGCAAAACCCAAAAATAAAAATTTCCTGTGTAAGTCAAACATAAAACTTCCTGTTTATGCAGATTTTAGAGAACGTATATGTATGGTGCCGCGCCGCACAATCGTACATTGTGACAAACTTCAATCTCGGCACAATACAGATATCCATTGAACTATAAATAAACTAGAAGGCTAACTGCTATGATGAAAGCCTATGATTTGATGAAGCCAAAATAGTTTTTCTGAGTTATGAGCAGAAATACTTGACTCCAAACGTTGGGCTACATATCAAATTGAAGCTATTGAAAATTGCTATTCGGTGTGGAAATTTCAAGACTTCAGCGAAAAGAAAAATATTTTAAAAATACAAAAACAACTGCAAAACGGCAAATTATCGGTAATTATGTTTGTAGTTTTTCAATATTTCCCTCTTAGCTAAAGTCTTGAAATTTCTACACCAAATAGCGTTTTTCAATAGCTTCAATTTGATATATAGCCCAACGTTCAGTGTTGAGTATTTCTGCTCATAACTCAGAAAAACTAAAATGCACTGGCTTCAATTCCCCCCCCCCCTGAGGTAGCCTTCCAGTTTATTTATAGTTCAATGCAGATATCTCGACTTGCAAAATGCTTTTGGGATTTTTAAACAGTACAGTAAGTGTATTAGAAGTATATGTAACAAAAAATTCCTGCGAGGTGTAAGAAAATTTCCTGCGAAAATAACTTGTGAAAATTTCCTGGCAGCGGTGCTGCTGGTGCTGCCGGACATTTTCCAGCACTGGCTACGTTTATGATGCACAACACCCTGTAGTTTAAATTATGTTGCTTTTATGAGTTTTTGATCATTTCTCAAGTTTGCTTGTGCCAAATTGCTTACAAAAGAGTTGAAAACTCTTGGCAAAACGCAGTAACTGTTGAATTTTAAAGAAAGCGATTTTGTCATGCATACAATAAATAAATAAATAATCACACGGGCAAGTCGTGCAATTAATGATCAACACTACTCGTGATTTTTGAAAAATGTGCCAAATTGCACTCGCCTTGGCGGCTCGTGCAATTTTGGCCTATTTTTCAAATATCACTCGTAGTGTTAATCATTAATTGCACTCTTTCCCGTGTGATTACCTATACTAATTAGGCAAAAAAAAATGTGGGTTTCCGGTTTCCCAAACCTATCTAGCTTTTGGACGCCGAAATCCCGACCCTAAACTTTTTTATTGCATCATGCTTGTACGTTTTTGCACTTAGAAGAAAACGTTTGTGGAAAATGGAAATTTGAGGCAATATTAGGGAAATTTATCTTTGGATGTGGCAGCACTAACTAAACAAACATGGCGTCCGGTTGTTAGGAAAATAAAAAGAAAAGTTAAAAAAAAGTTAAAACCGACCTACTCTAAAAGTTAAAACCTACCTAAGTTTTTACAAGAAGAAATAGGAAATCCACATATTTTTTTTTGTCTCATGTCAAAGTTGGGTTACATCTTTTTTATACACCCTTATACAATTCACGGCGTCTAATTCACGACAAATTTTAGATTTTATAGGACATTGGCAATAAAAAATCAGTTCTCAAATAACTATAGTTATTGCTATATATTTTTGCAAACATCATGCAACAATATAATATGAAAAATGATTAATAATTCATTAAAAATCCTAAGAAAGTTCAAAAAGTTAATTAAATGGTCAATTAAGTCCACACTTAAACACTAAGATAATGAGTTATTCATGACATACTGAGAAATAGTTACAAGCCACAAGAATTTTAAAGAAGCTACAAGCTACAAGAATTTTAAAAAGCTACAAGAATTTTAACAAATGGTGGAGATTATTCCATTCATTAAAAAAACATATAGCGCGAAGTTTGTGCATGGACAACAAACATCGCATAACTATATGTTTTTTTAATGAATGGAATAATCTTCCGCCATTTGTTAAAGATTCTAGTAGCTTTTTAGCTTTTAAAAACAACTATATCTCAGTATGTTAAGAACAATTATGTATCAGTAATTTATCTATCTATCTATTTGCAATGCCATCAACACTTACTGTTCCTTGGTCTTCCAAAAAGACAAACTTATCGGCCATTCGTACTCGTTTGGGATTCGACCCTTGAACTTGCAATTGCTTTCAAAGAACCAGAACAATGGAAACCAGATCCTAGTTCGCAGCTTTGCACGGTTATCGAGGGATTGTGCGTTTGCCAGCGCGTGGTAGTATAAGAAGATACGAGAAGAGATGTAGAAAGCTATGAAGACATCGATGCTGTAGTGTTCGTGTGCCGCAAGGATGAAGAATATTCCAAAAATATTGAGAAGCCAGCATATTGTATGAAGGAATGACCATCTCCTTGGCGTATCTAGATAGATAAATAGATTTATTTATTTATTTAGCTTCGCCTATAATTACACAATCAAACAACACGTACACACAACCATTCCCGTTCAACAAACGCGCAAACTTCAACGCCCCTGTCTATGTGTTAAACATGAAAGTAAAACAAAAACATGCACCCTCGACCGCTAACCTAGGATGGTGGTTTAATTTTACAATCATATATATTAATTTTAAAATAGTTTGAATTTTGTGAGCCCAACATTGGAAAATACGGAAAATTGCTTAAAAACTTGGCGTAGACCTAGACAAAACATATCGAAACGCAGCAAATGCGCCAAGCCCGTGGGCCCTTGGATGTAGAAAACACATAACTAATATATAAATTGAAACTGATAATTGATAGTGTGTATGTACTAATAGCAGCACGTTAATGGCTGCATGAATTTGCGTGATGTGTTACATTTCAAGCAAACTATTCACCACGTTCTGGCGTCGTCCACATCATAGGATGTTTTGGCAGCGTTGTGATAGTAGTACAGCAACAATGTTCTAAATCGTACCAGCGACAGATCCTAGACCTTCTGGCAGAGAGTTGCAAGTTCTTATTAGGGAGCTTAAGATACTCAAATCTACGACGCGGACGTGACGAAAAACTGTCGCTATTATCACAGGGTGTTAGCCAGAAAAAAAGTTTTGTCCGTTAAACGTAAATTGGGAAAGTTTTTTGACCGATCAAAGTTCTTGTGTAGGAATAAATAGTGTTTTCCAACGTGTTTCTCCTTAGATGCAAACAACGGTAGCTTGGTTTTGTACATTTCATTTCCGGTGAATGAACACGGACGCACAGCGATTACACTTTGTTTTGTACATTTCATTTCTGTGAATACACACCCAATATAAATGAAACACGATACACTTTGATATAATAATATAATATATTTTCTTTGATATAATAATATAAAATCAAACGCAATGCACTTTCTCATCAGAAAAAATGAAAATCTTCCAGTAGACCCAGTTGGGAAAGCCCCTTAGCTACTTCAATTGGGAAGAGTCCGTCAAACGGACAGTATACAGGGTGTATCAAAATAAACGCAATTCATCTTTTGTGCTTTATAACTTTCGAAATACTATTTCTAGTTAAACGCTTTTAGGCTTACTTCAAAGCCTGTTCTTTTCTCTTTCAAACAAACTATTATCCTTGTCTCCAATGCTAGTAATAATTGCACAGGAAAAGATTTAGTAAAACCTATCATTTTTAGTTGCTGTTTAATTATGCAAGTTTACTATGTTATTGTTTAGTCGGTTTAAATGTTAGAATTTTCTTCTTTAAACTTTAATGTTGTCGTCACTACATCTGGAAAACCACGTAAGAACAAATTAAAAGTATTTTAAAAGAGACCAGGTTGTTTGAAAATCCTAAACGAATGCTAAAAATCGTCAAAACATTCTGGTGTCCGAGCCAGAGTGTCATCGAATTGCGATGTAATGTAAACAGAAATTATAGCAAGTTGATGTCAGTCAGCTTAGATGGTCCAAGCCAAAATTATATCGCATTTGAAGTTTCAAACTGAGTTAAAAATAGTGGAAGAAAAGCCGTAATTATACTTATTGTTACAATCCATTTAATAAAATGCAACATTTTTTTGTTTTAATGAAAAAATCAGTTATTTTCATGAGAACGATTTGTTATTCCATCTCAATTTTTTTAATCTCCAATCGCAATAACGTAAAGTATTATTATCCGCGAACCAATGAGTCAAATTTAAGAAACAACCCACTGTTAGAAAGCTGAATGGCTACGCTTTAAAATGAATGTAAACTTTAACGTTTTCGTCTATTATTTGTTTAGCAATTTACATCTCAGTCGAGGATTGCGCTTTTTTTGATACACCCTGTATACTATATGGGCTAGCTAACACCCTGTATCACAGTTTCACTTCACGGGTAAAAACTATGGATTGTTGTTGGTAAACAAAGCCAGGAACACGAGAAAAACAAAGTAAAACTAGTCTCCAATTATTAGCGACTGTTTTTTAGTCGCGTCAGCGTTGCAGATTTGGTGCATCTTAAACTCCCTACTACTCTGATGAAGAGAGAGCGTTGCCATTGGTATGTCAGCATCTTATATTTGCGAGGATGGAACGAGAACACGTTGGTGTCAACTGGGGTTCTAGTGAGCCTCGATGGGGAAATTGACTGCGGAAGGACTTCATTCGAGACACTAGTTATAATGTTGTGTACAGCTTTAAAGAAAAACATAATGTCAAGGAACTCGTGCCAGTATGATTGGTAGTAAGTCTAAGGAGATCAGTCTGTCTTTGTACGTTTCTTCGCATACGTATGGTAACTTCAAAATAAACTTTGACAGGTACAGTGTGCGATGTATCTTAACATTTGTAATTTCCGTTGCAACCCCACGCAAGAAACCAGGCATCTTGTTTGCCTTACACGGCGATCGCGGGTATGGTAATGTTAGTCCAATTAAAAAGTTCTACTTTACTTAAATTAAGCATGCGTAAGACCTTCTGACCAAAGATTGCCATGCCTGTATGCAGGTAGCCAAAAAGAATTTACAGTTGGCCCTGCGTGGTGCAAACTTGCCCGTTTCGCTTGAAGCTGGCAAATTACAACAGGGACCAGGCACCGAAGACATTTTTTGAGTTATGTTTCATATTGTCAAAATTGAGTGTCCGCTAATTTGCTCAAAACCCAATTGCTCGAAACTTTTCACATATCAAGCCGACAAAATTGTCTGCTGATGAATGAAATTCGGCCACAGAACAGGAACGTTTAAGTTTTTGATGGCATCATTTGATGAATTTACGTCTTGAGTACGACTGTTATTAAATCTGGTCGGTAAATATTGCAAAATGTATTCGGAAAAATTGAAATTTTCTACTTTACTTATAAGCATGCGTAAGATCTTCTGACCAAGGATTGCAGTTAGCTTCAGGCAATTGCAGGTAGCGCCGCTACCTAGGATCCCAACATCTGACATGCTAAGTAATCAAGTACAGATTACTAACATTACTGCATCATTTCCACACTGCAAAGGCCTTAAAATATCGGTCGGTCACGGACATTGTTCGACCCATTCGTGAAATTGTCCGACTTACAGAGGAAACCACCGGACATTCTGTCTGACCCGAGTGAATTGGTGTCCAACCGAACTGTTGCTTTGACGCCTTTGTCCAACGTGGATCAAAATGTTGCAGGCGGCGAGCGAAATTGTGAAGTGGAAAACGAACTTAACTGTCGACGTCGATCTTACTGTTGTTATTGGCATGCAAGTTAATTTTGGCTTAATGGAAATAAGTATGAATAATTATTATATATTTGTGTCATTCAGACTTATTTCAGAGCTAAACTAAACTGTTGGTCATCGGATATCATCATACAGTACATATGTCCGACCCAAACTTAAAGTCATCGGACATTTTGTAAGACGGCCGTGAAAAACATATTTTAAGGTCTGACACTGCAGTTGTAAAGACCTTCCCAGGTTATGAATATGCAAGCTGCAAAAATATTGGAAGGTCGGCTACCTAAACCAGCATTACATTTTCAACAGGGGGGTGGGCTCAGCCTATACCCTTGATTATGATTAAATATAATTGTACTTACATTCCGAGATGAAAAAATTGAGTAAGGTCACAGCACATGTATGCCCGCTGTACATATAATCTCCACAGGAACGTACACCATTTAATGCCAGACCTCCACCAAAGAATATTGTGAATGCACGCTTCAATCTTGTCTCCCAGTCACCATAAATCTAAATTGAGTTGAATTTAAATTCAAAATCCTTTAAATAAAGGACATTGGCAATAAAATTACACAACTCTTAAAACTATATATTAAACTCAGCTATTACAGATTGTTTATATCTTGCTTAGTTTTCCAAATATTTCGAAAAAGTGAGCTGTTCGTCATCTTGGATTATTGAAGATTATGCATGTTACCATGGATAATAAAATAAATGGATAGGACTCTAGCTGACGTAAGCAAAAACAACCTGGTTGCAATCTGTCACACATATTGCAAAGTTCTCGGCATTTTTGTTGTTTCGCTATACTTTTCGCTTTAATTTAAAAGAGTAATATTGAAGCATATACTGGTCTAATTGTTTTACAAACATGCCTAAGCCACGACAAAGTATTCAAGGTAAATGTTTTTCGTCTTTGTTTTGTATTTTTTACATTTTGTAGCTACGAAATTGGCATCCCCAATTTTAACGAAATTTGGGATGCCTTTTTCACCGTTGAAATATTTGCTAAAATTGACTGGGAATACTTAGAGATTTCATCGTAGAATGGCGTAGTTATATTCATTTGCTCTTTGACTAAAATGTTTAGCTGTATTATTGCTAAACATACCGTTTTTGAGAATTTGGTTTGCGAACTAGGTTTCAATATCCAATCACGCCATCAGCCCATTGAAAACATTACGTCACGTCAGCTAGTTTCCTATCCATTTATTTTATTATCCATGATGTTACTAACATGCATAATTGTTACGTCAAGAAAGGGGTCACACTAATTTTTCATCTGGAGAGTAAACATCAATATGGATCCAAAATTTTGTTTCTGGTTGCTGTCTGAAATTTAGAAATGATTAAAAACATTTCAAACAATTTTGGATTGTTACTTGGTCGTTTTAGAGTAGTTTTATATTGGTTAACCCAACTCCTGACGTCATCAAAACCATAGTTAATGAGGTCAAGAATTAGTCCAACATAGTGCATTGTTACCATATTGTAATTTGTAACAGTAAGAGTAATGGAAACTTATTTGGATGGGACGGAGTATAATACTTATGGTACTGATAACCAGTATCCAAAAGTGGGATACTGGATTCTCAGGGGGGGGGGGATACCAAACTTTGAATCCTGGTATCCCATTTGGATACGGAGACCCTGAATACCGTCGATTGCGACTAAGCGGTAACATGCCATGAGAAAACGCGTCCAATTGGCTGTCAAACATGATTTGTTTGGACTTCAAACGTCACATATTTTACTGCAAACATTTATGTTTCAACTGTCAACTGTCAATATTCCAAATTTAGAAACACATTCATATTGGGCGGGAATTAATTATCTTGCAAACACTAAACCCGTGATTAAATTTGTCTGAATTAAATTTGACTAATGAAACAGGCCTAATAAGTAGTGAAGATCTAACATACTGTAAATTTGTGAGTTTTGACAAATTCAGTATTGTCTGCAATGTTTGTACTAACTTTGTTACATTTTCGTGGGAAAAATAATTGTAATTAAACCGTCAAATGTAAAGTTTGAAGTCCAAACATGTTATGTTTCATGTCCAATTAGATCACGTTTTCTCATGACGTGTTTCCGCTTAAGCCAGGCGCACACACTGCGATTTTAGTCGGCCGATTTAATGTTTAGGTGTATGATATTGGCAAATCTGGCGATGTAGATGAGCCCACAGATCCTATCACTGATTGTTTTTGCTGAAAGCATCCATCTAAACCTGAATCGGCCGACTAAAATCGCAGTGTGTGCACCTGGCTTTAGTTGCAATCGACGGTACAGCAAGACCTTGGTTGGATATCTTCCCATAATGCCCTCATTCTTGGTCAGTAAGTTATTATAATTATTGTATATAAATTTCCACTGTCAATTTCCATCTATCTATCAAATTCATGGACATTCAAGGACTTTCAATTTTTGTAAGAACCCTATGTTCAACATTTAATCACAAGTAAATCATTATACCTTGCCGGAGCACTCCAAATGAACACCAGGAACACTTAACGACGTCAAAAACATCGTCACACATCTCAACAGGAACACAGTACCAACGATAGCGCAGATACGTCGAATTAGAATCAACCGATGCTTATGCATGACAATCACCAATGCAAGAATGAAACCCATTATCGAGGCAGACAGTTCGCAAATGTAAAAAGCCCAAGGGACCAGCGGCATGTTATCTAGAAAGATATCGGGCAAGGGCGGGTAACGATTCATGTCCGGAACTCGATCGTGGACAACCGTCATCGTTAACGAGGTAATTATCAGCACCATAACACAATAAACAACTGCCAATAGGGTACGGCCGGTATCCCCTACCGACGACAGCCGTAAGAGAATTTCAGGGGGGTCGATGTCGGAATCGGAGGCGTCTGTGAAAATCCGCCCGTCCGAAAAATCTCCAACCGATTTTAAGTCATCTGGCGTGCTAGTACGCGAGTAGTTTAAGCTTTTTCGACAGTTTCCACAAGATTTTCGTAATTCTACTATGGCCAACCATAGCCGTTTCACATCGCCCAAAACCTTTATATACATCGGCGGTTCCTTTAGGTCCCGTTCCGTCAAAGTTTGCAGACATAATCCGTCCATTTTGTGCGTTTTACAGAAAAGGTCTACGTACGAATCAAAGCCGTTTTCGCTTAGCCATTGCTCGACTTTATCGACATCCCAGGATGCCAAATTTGAGGCGTTGGACGCCATACTTTTTGTTGACGTTCGTCAGGGGACAGGCACCAGTTTTCAAGGTGGCAAAACAAACTTGATTTCGACTTTAATTTACGAACAGCAACATATTACAGATAGATTTATTCATTCGAGCTCCAAGGACAGCTCAAAAAGCAATTTTTTACCGTCAAAACAACTCAGATTCGAGCGATTTTAATAGGAAAGTGTGCAGTGTACTTTGCTCTCATTAACCCGCATTGCCCGAAACCCAGGAAACACTGCCACAGAATAAGACACACAGATGGTCAATCCTGTCCCCCCCCGGTGAACATTATCATTTCGAATATTATCAGGGGGGTGAATCCCTCTCATAAGATCACAGAGTAGGTAAATACAGAGGCCCATTAATGACTGGCGGCAATTTACTCCCCCCCTGGAACATTAAATTTCAATATGTTTTCAGGGGGGTGATGACCCTCTTTAGGGCACTTGCCCGTAATGACAGAATGAAGACTGACACACATATTTTATATGTTTGTATATATTGCATATTTTGTATATGTTTCGAGATATGTTTGTGTAAATACGTGCGGAAATTGCTACCATTTTTGAGCCGAAAATGGTAACAATTTCCGCACCTAATAAAAACATAATTATACAAAATTTGCAAACTTTGCAAGGCTATATTTTCCAAATTTTGCAATTTTACTAATTTCATTATGTTTTTTTTAGAAACTTTAGTTTAAAATGCAAAAATTGCAAATTGTCGATTATTGCGTGCAAAACAATTCGTTTTATTTGTTGCGTGCAACAAATTCCGTGCAACTGACCTCTTATGTAAACTGGATTGAGTGTTCATCATTTTGTTGTCATAGTGACACAAATCAAAACAACGTGGCCATGGAGAATGCTATATAGTTTGATATTTTGACCGAATTTGATTGTCTTTTTGAAAGAGTTCCTCTCCAAATATGTACGATCGAGCTTCGAGGGACCTCAGTCGACCGCTTAATACAACAATTGATACCGTTGGCCCGGGTAGTTATGAGTTGCCTAGCTTTTTACACGCGAGAAACAAGGCTGCCGGTAAGTGATACTGTGATAGAGCTATCTTATTTACGATATATACGGGACCGCGAGAAGGTCTAGAGTACTTAAACAAAAACCTACAAACAGTTTAGACAATGACAGTTCTAGCTCAACACCTGACCCAGTGACGGAAGGCATGGACGTTGATCAAGATTCAGGTGGGGGTGTTTACATATATTAAATGGAATAGCCCAAGGACACAGCTCAACCTGATCCAGTCGAAAGCTTGCTAAAGGCACCTCTGGCATGCAGCCACTTTATAATTCTTCATGTCTGATCACGCGGAGCACAGCTACACATGTAAAAACACACAAGTTGTTAGAGGTCTGCAAACAAGTTGTTACAAATCTGTTCACAAGCTGTCGACAAGTTGTGTTCGCACTGCTTGTCCCCAGTTGTTGTAACAAGTTTGGAACAAGCTGTTAACAACTTGTACCAAGCTTGATGGCATATTATCAGACTTGTTACAAGGTTGTTCTAACAAGTCTGACACAGTCATGATATTATAACAAGAATGTTACAAGCTGTTAGGTTCTAACAAGTCTGATACAGTTATACAGTCATGATATAACAAGAATGTTACAAGCTGTTAGGTTGTTCTAACAAGTCTGATACAGTCATGATATAACAAGAATGTTACAAGGTTGTTCTAACAATTTAAGTCTGATACAGTCATGATATAACAAGAATTGACAATTATACCAGGTTGTAACAATATTATTATATCATCACTGTATCGGACTTGTTGGAACAACCTAGCTTGCAACAAGTCTGGTATTACATTGTTGACATTAACGGTATCTAGGTTTACTGATGCAATCTTAAATGTTCATTCTTTCTCTGGACGGTCCGAGTACACCGCCTGAAAACTCATGTTGTAACCACACATTGTTCCTTATTTTTAAGTCTGATAATATCAACAAGGTTCTTATACATTAGTTGTTAACAGTTTGTAATGTTGTTCAACTAATTGGGACAAGCAGTGTGAACTCAACTTGTTGACGGCTTGTTAATTGGCAGACTTGTTACAAGATGTGAGAGTTTTACGTCACAGTTTACCGTGGAAGGGTCTGCTTGTTCCCAGTTGTCATAACAAGTTTGGAACAAGCTGAGCTAACAACTTGCAACAAGCTTGATGGCATTATCAGACCAGTTACAAGGTTATTCTAACAAGTCTGATACAGTCATGATATAACAATACAATCTTGAACTCGATCTGCATGTGCCGTTGTGTCACACACAAAAACCTCACATCTTGTAGCAAATTAGTCTGTCAACAAGCCGTCAACAAGTTGTGTTTGCATGCACTGCTTGTCGCAAGTTGTGAACAAGTTTAGAACAAGCTCAGTAACAATTAATTTGTAACAACCTTGTCGATATTATCAGGCTTGTTACAAGATTGTTCCAACAAGTCCAATACAGTCATGATATAGCAGTATTGTTACAACCTTGTAACATTCTTGTTTATCATGATTGTATCAGACTTGTTAAAATATTACCTTGAAAGATTCTTGCTATATCATGACGATATCAGACTTGTTAGAACAACCTTGTAACAATTAAGTCTGATAATGCCATCAAACTTGTTACAAGTTGTTAACAGCTTGTTCCAAACTTGTTACAACAACTGGGAACAAGCAATGCGAACACGTACATTAACTTGTTGAAAGCTTGTTTGCAGATCTGTATCAACTTGTGCGTTTTTACTTGTGTAGCAAATCTTAAGCTGCCAACCTGAGCCGTCAACAAGTTGTGTCCGCACTGCTTGTCCCAAGTTGACAACAAATTTGGAACAAGCTGTTAACAACTTGTAACAACCTTGTTGCACCGTGAAGCGTGACGAAAAAATACTGTTTATCGTTTCAGAACACTTTTCAGCAGATTCACACATTTTACCGTTAAAATACCAAAAATTTTACCGTTTATTGATTTTCAGAGTCCCCATCCAGACCCTCAGGGCTTAAGCCTGGCGCACAAGAGAAAGTTGCCGAGGTAACCGCCTCGCGTGGCAGCTAGGTCAGCAAGTTTCTCTCGTGCATGTGCGGATAGTTTTCGTGAGGATTTGGCCTCTCGAGGCCTTGAGGAAAATATCTATCGTGTTTGATATTTTTCACCTCGCGAGGAAAAAATCTCAGCATCTGCGGATGTTGTGAGCTAATTAGTGCTAAGCCGCTAGAATCAATTAACCAATGAGAAACCATAGTTTCTTCATGTGACTTTGAACAAAATGGAGGAAAATGCAAACGATTTTGTCAATTATGTTGTTGTTGAGTATTTTTAGCTACCACGCGAGTCTCGTGTGCGGCAGGCTTAACACACCGGGGAGCTTATATTTTCACAAAAAATTCTTACAATACGGTAATTAAAATCTGTGCAAAATTTCTCAAATTGTTAAAAACTGCAAATGATGTCCTATAGAATGTGCGCAAGATGTCTGCGACTCTTTGTGAACCGTTAGAACCGACCATATTTTCTTTGGAAAATATCCAACATTTTTCTCAAGGAAATATATTTCAATCCTCTGCAACATAAAACTTTTCACTTTGGGCCACTTAAAGGGTTACTGTGATAATGGTTAGCAGGCTATAGTAGGCCTACATGTGCCTTCATGGGTTCAATATTGTCAATTTTCTTGTTATGTTTCACTAGTGGGATATGCACCATTCGGTTCAATGACCAGTCGAGAAACATTCGTTGACGTCAGTGATCAAACAATAACAGCGCCTGGGCCCGGACAATATGATCCTCTGTTGAAGAATTTAGATCGAGTCAGGGGAGGACAGTCCTTGTCAAATACGGTAAAAGCACATTGTTAAATTAAACCATTCATTGCTGGCAGTATACTTTCTCTTAAACTGACAAGTAAATATTAAGTGATATTGTTCAAAAGTCTGTTAGCGTAATAGTACACAGTCATGCAAAAATCTCGCATCCTGTATCTAGCAAGTCTACCTACAAGTCATCTACATTAAGTTGTGTTCGAACTACTTCTTTCCAGTGGTTGTTATAAATTTGAAACAAGCAGTTCACAACTTGTACCAACTTTGTTGTTGATGTTATCAGACTTGTTGCAAGGTTGTTCCAATGCGTCCGATACAGTCATGATTTAACAATTTTGTTACAACCTTGTGTCGTTAACATCTTGTCTGATATATCAAGACGGTACTCTTATTGATCCAGTGTTACTACAGGAGGAAACCTAAACTGAACTAACATTATTTATACTGGATAGCTCCATCAGTTCTAAATTGTTCTCCCTAGAGGTCCAGTAAGGATCATCTCTTATTGATCCAGTGTTACTACAGGAAGAAACCTAAACTAACTAACGTTATTTATACTGGGATAGCTCTATCAGTTCTAAACTGTTCTTCCTAGAGGTCCAGTAAGAGTCATCTCTTACTGATTCAGTGTTACTACAGGAGGAAACCTAAACTAAACTAACTTTATTTATACTGGATAGCTCTATTAGTTCTAAACTGTTCTTCCTAGAGATCCATGCGGTAAGGATAATCTCTTATTGATCCAGTGTTATTACAGGGGGGAACCTAAACTAAACTAACTTTATTTATACTGGATATAGCTCTATCAGTTCTAAACTGTTCTCTTTATGGAGATCCAGTAAGGATCATCTCTTATTGATCCAGTGTCTCCAATTATTTCCGTCACTCACCTTCCATTTTGTATTCTTAGTCCGAAAGGTTTGGCAAATCGAGCGAAAAGATTCCTGGACCTGGGACATATAACCTATCCAAGCACTCTGATTGGATAAAACAACTGCCACAAAAAGCTATCAGTGAGGATGAGGTAGTCTATACTGTTATAATTTTACACATATGTGAATTTAAACATAAGGGGCGGATCTAGCACCGCCCAGAGAAGTCCAGCACCACCCTAAAAAATCTGCTGGACCATACATTTTCTGCTTTTTGAATAGCGACTAGCGGAATTTCTACTGTTAGCGCGTGTCGATTTCTTGAGACGATTGATTTAAATATACATATATAGATTGAAAATATATCAGAGTGAGAATGCTTTTGTTAAATATCATGGCTAAATATGTAAACATATTGAGGTTGTTAGATAGCCATATTTTCAAATATATACTGTATACTTTAACAAGCAAATTTACTGCACTGTGCTACAGCAACTGTCCAGTCACGCATACACGTGATAAAAGCCAATATAAGCTTTGTAAACAAAAGATAAATAATGTAAAACGTAACAGAACCGTAAACATGCAGATTCGGCCATCTCAAATAATGGTAATGTTGGGATAGTAGCGTTGCAGACCCTCCTTGCACATTAGGGTAGATCCGCTCTGAATTTAAAACTGCAGCAATAAGTAGAGATACCGTACGTAACGTTTTTGACTAATTTTTTGTTCTGATATAGAATCAACAAGGACGTCGCATCATATTTCTAAGGAAGACAGACCCTCCTTCGATTCCCTCGCCCGGCAAGTCTTATGGCTACGAGGAAGCGACTGACGGATCATTGAAACCTCAGCTAATGCCAGATAAAGACTTTTCTATGGGACCAGCATATTATAATGTCGATCATGTTAGTATTTAAAGTAACTCCTCTCCTTAAATCTATGCAATATATACCTTACATTATGCCAAGTTATGTGCTTTTATCATCAAATGAACAATTACCCTAAAATTTTCACCAATCTGCCCACTGACAATCTATAGAACACAAAACAATAGACTGTCCGAACCTTGTAAACATTTTTATTCTATAATTACGTTTGGACTATAATTTGGAACCCCGTTATTGGAGAACTATCTCTGTGTGGAAATTCCAGTCATTTGTAACCATAGTACTCTATATATAAGATCTATTGCAATGGCAAACTTGTAAAATAAAAAATAAAAATAAAATAAAATTTAAGTCAGACGAACTGTTCTGAAGATTCTTCTGAAGATGACTTAAATTATAGTCGAAACGTAAAGAATAAAAATGTTGACAATTTTCGGCGTGTCTATTGTTTTGTGTTTTATTAAAATACTCTATGGCAACCGCAATTTTTGACAATCTATAGCCTGCTATGCTTTTGTGAAAGGGAAATAATTGTCACAGCTTTGTTATTCAGCTATCAATCAATGGTTTTTGGCCGCCAGGGTAGGTTGCCCCCGTCCCCAAATGTCTGGCGGCACTGCCACGCTAGCAGTTGAAGACTGTTTTCCCCATGCCGAGGAACTAAGGGTCTGTTTATATGGGGGGAGTCAGCCCCGGTACCCGAACGGGCCCGCGGTTTGGGCGAGATCACGCTTTTGTTATTATTTCCCTACTTAGTTTCATTTTGCGTTTATATGGGAACCGAGCTGGCCCGCCTAAACGAGATCCCGCCTCGACTGTGCCGAGATCTCCGGTAAACGGGCTGGGAATTTTCCATATAAACGCAAAGACCTGGGCTGGCCTAAGTTGGCTCAAGTCAAGTCAATTTATTTTGCCACACATAGAGTAGATACAAAAAATATAAATATGTAGTTATATATAGTATTAAGGCAAGGAAGCCCAAATGAAACCAAGAGGCTTATGAGTTTTGAGTGTTATTGCTATGTTCACGCGAACATATTGTTGAAAATGAGATATTTTCGACCGATTTCGATCTTAAAACGTCTCTGTGAACGGTTCTGTGGTTTACATCGGTCAAGGTTGCTTGCGAAAGTACGAATTTGAGATTGGTGAAAAAATATATTTATATCACACGATTTATAGCAGCGAGACCTGTATCTAACCGGACACGTTTTGGCGAGACAGTCCGCCTCAAAAGTCTCATGTAAACACGCGGGATGAATTCAGCTCGGCAAAGCGGACTAGCTCGGGTACCCAGGCTGGCTCGCCCCATATAAACAGCCCCTAACAATCATTCTGGATTGGTCCAGTGTTACAATAAACAAAATTATTATTATATAGTATATGCAGATATTACATGAACACACTTCAGCCAAATATATTTTACAGCTTACTTTTATTTTTCATTACATGCAGAGAGACACTCAAACGACAAGGAATTACAAAGGTGTTTATTTTGGAAAGAAGGATTCAAAACGTCACAATTTTCGGGGTAAATATCTTCCGTTATCGCAACTATACATGTACCATCCTCGTTTCCAGGGCTTCTTGGCCGTGCGCGACCTTCACAGGCCATGGGATACACGGAATCGGAAATGCAAGAAAACTTGCAGTAGTCTCCAAAGCGCATGCTCGATTAGCAAGGTTATATATGATCCAGGAGTAGATCTAGCCTCATCTGCAAGGAGGGGTGCAGGTTTTCCATGGGGCGGTGCTGGTCTTCTCTAGGGGGTGGGGTGGGGGGATAGACACCACTGGGAGGAGGGGGGGTCCGCCCCTGGTTTGATCGATGCTAAAATGTATTTTTTTTCCCTCAGGAAACACACAAGGACCAGGACCTGGCGCATACAATCCTTACGAACTACCAGACAACAAAGCACCAATAGATTTGGTAATTATTTTTTGAATTAATTAGTATCAATTAAATTGAACATTGTGTGTTTGTGGCGTGGCGCTTTTAATTTTTGTGGTATTTGTAAATTCACAGATCATAGAAGAACACAACAAAAGATTCTTCGAAGCAAAAGTAAGACTATACAAAGGGAACATTTAGTTTAAAAAAGGAGATTGTTTTGTATATTACATAACGTGCGCTCGTTTCGACACGTTTCTTAAAAGACAAACAAACTTAAAAAGTATGTTTAGTGCTTTACCTTTAATTAAAATTATGCTAAAATGAATGAAGAGATTGTAGATCATGTTACGCCAACGAGAAAATTATGTCTGAAGTTCAGTAAGTTGTGCTTACTGCACTTTTGAATCATCATTGATATAATTGTATTTTATGATTGTATGTTCCAATTATTTTGTGGTTCTCAACCGCCAGATACATTTAAAAGGTTGCTAACTGTGTAAACTACAAAATAAAGCTAAAACAAAGTAATTTTGAGAGGAACGCCAAAAAGATTTTAAGTTTTGAACACTTTTCATCGCAAATATGCGACATATAGAAAAAATGCCTCGAAACCATTTGAAGATAAATATTAACGCCTAGCATTTAACTTTCAAACAACGGATGATTTCCATTTTAAATGGCGCTATCCGTCAGTGTGTCAATCGTTACTGTTGTTAACCAGTTGAATTTATTTTTACAAATGAATGTGTTTTCAGATTCCTAGATACCATGAACTAATTCCCAAAGAAGAGGAAAAGAAGGCAAGATTGAAGAATTAGTTTTATTATTATTTTACCCTTCCTAACGGGCAGATCTAGGCTCATCTGCAGGGAGGGGTGCAGGTTTTCCATGGGGTGGTGCATGAGGGAGCCTTACTGCCCACTCTCCTCTGCAGTCTGCAACGCTACTATCCCAACATTACCATTATTTGAGATGGCCGAATCTGCATGTTCGCCGTTCTGTTACGTTTTTAATGAACCAATCCCCAATTAACCAAAATTTTGAACTCAACAAGTCTAGACAAAAATTTCATCACAGCAAGTTTCGTTGCAAAATGTTGTAAAATGCGGATATTGTAGCCTTGGGAAGTTTGCAATTTTCAGTCATTTTAGATTACAAACGGGAAATGGTTACCACTTCTGTGCGTAATACAAAATGACTGAAAATTACAAACTTCGTAAGGCTATATTATCCGCATTTTACAACATTTTGCAACGAAACTTTGGAATATTACTAATTTTGTGATGCTCTTTCAAGCTGTGATGAAATTTTTGTTTAGGCTAGTTAAGATAAAAATTTTGGAAAAGTGGTAACCATTTCCCGTTTGTAATCTAAAATGACTGAAAATTGCAAATTTCGCAAGGCTATATTATCCGCATTTTACGACATTTCGCAACGAAACTTTGGAATATTACTAATTTTGTGATGCTCTTTCATGCTGTGATGAAATTTTGTCTAGACTTGTTGAGATCAAAATTTTGGTTAATTGGGGAATGGTCCATTACATTATCTTTTGTTTATAAAGTTTATATCGGCTTTTTATCACGTGTGCATGACTGAACAGTTGCTGTAGCACAGTACAGCAAATTTACTTGTTAAAGTATAGAGTATACATTTGGAAATATGGTAGCTGTATAACAACCTCAACATGTTTACATATTTAACCATGATATCTAACTAAAGCATTCTGAGTATTTTCTCGTGAGCTCACTAATTAATTGAATCGTTTCAAAAAATCGAAAATCTAACAGTAGAAGTTCCGCTGATCGCTTTTTGAAAAGCAGAACTGAATTGTATGGTCAGGCAGATTTTTTTAGGGTGGTGCTGGGCTTCTCCAGGGGGTGCTAGACACCATGCACTTGGTGGGGTACGCTATAAGTGTTGCAAATATTATATGAACTTATCATCAAAACTTGAGGCATGATTTGGCAGAACATTTGCTTCTAGGGTATAATTTGTTGTCTTTTTTTCTAGGGTGTACCAGCTCCAGGACATTATCAGATCAAAAGTCAATTTGAACATCATAAAGTCTTGCCCGAAACAGACCATACAGCGCTGGTCGCACCATTTGGCTCACAAGCAAGAGTAAGACACTTTTATAAAACCGTATTCAGCTGGGCTCAAACTATAACGGCCGGTCGACGCACAATGGCCGGCCAGAATGCCTCTTGACCGGTCACTCTTTTACGTCTTCGGTCATTTTGACCGGCCACATTTTTATGCCTTCAAATGTGATTGCTGACGTCTTAAATTAAAACATGAAAATCGAAACAAGTCACTAATAGTTTGTTTCACTGTTAGTGTAAGCGTATCAATGGCCGGTCAAAAACAGATTTTGACCGAGCTAAAATCAAGTTGACCGGTCATTTTGACCGGAGACCTATCCCCGGTTATTTTGAGCCCTATATACCTTGACATGCTATAAATTCGTTTTTGTTCACGCTTTTATATATACGATAGGCAGCCCAATACTAGCTAGGCGTGTTAAATATTTGACTAAAATATTCAAACTTTTAAAAGGAGATTTTTTCTTTTTTCTTAATTTTTAATACGTTTCTCAAGCGGCAAACAAACTTAAAAAGTGTGTTTAGTGCTTTATCTGTAAAATTATGCTAAAATGAAGAGATTTTAGATGGTACGCCAAAGAGAAAATGATGTCTGAAGTTCAGTAAGTTTTGCTTATATTGCTGTATAAATATGGCGTCAATTTTACAGCATCAATGATAATTGTATTTATATCAGTTGACAATATTCGACTACTATTTTGTGTTTCTCAACCGCCAGATGCATTTTCAAAAGGTTGCTAACTGTGTAAACTACAAACTAAAGCTAAAACAAAGTAATTTTGAGAGGAACGCCAAAAAGATTTTAGGTTTTGAACACATCGCAAGTACGCCACATTGTACTGTAGTCTGACTCTGTAGCCACATATACAGGGTGTTCCAAAAAAAGTGCTCAAGTTCAGTAACGAAGTACATTTACTTCGTTACTTGACACCACTGTTCTAAAGGGGAACATTTTTGGGACACCTTGTAGTCCAGGTCTATTGCCCCAGAGTCCAAGAATAGATCATGTATAACAGCCAATATATATTATGTTAACAATTGTCTCCTGTTTTACAACAGAGATTTGATGGCAGCTCTAACTTATTCCCAGCACCTGGAAGTTATAATGATCCAAGAACAGCTTTTGAAACTTTAAGAAGGTAACAAAAATATACAGCCAATGGACCTTTCCCCTTATAACTAAAATTTGGATCTTGGCAAAAATTTCATCACAGTTTGAAAGAGCATCACAAAATTAGTAATATTCCAATGTTTCGTTGC
The DNA here is from genome assembly GCA_902702795.2 of Paramuricea clavata. Lineage (NCBI taxonomy): Eukaryota > Metazoa > Cnidaria > Anthozoa > Malacalcyonacea > Plexauridae > Paramuricea > Paramuricea clavata. The sequence continues at coordinate 6,685 of CACRXK020003836.1, read as the reverse complement.
GAAATGTTGTAAAATGCGGATAATATAGCCTTGCGAGGTTTTCCGTTTTTCAGTCATTTTGTATTACGCATGGGAAATTGACATCCCAAACGGGTGTTGGGGCATCAATTTCCCGTTTGTAATACAAAGTGACTGAAAATTGCAAATTTCGCAAGGCTATATTATCCGCATTTTACAACATTTCGCAAAGAAACTTCGGAATACTACTAATTTTGTGATGCTCTTTCAAGCTGTGATGAAATTTTTGTCTAGACTTGTCTAGATCAAAATTTTAGTTATAAGGGGAAAGGTCCATTCAAAAAGGTTGTCCTTTGCAAACCTTAAACTCTAAGCGCGCAAAGCTTAATTAATGGGAGCACAAGTTTCAAGCTTAGTAGTTGAATATTGCAGCTATTTGTGAATGAATTGTTCTCGTAAGGAGATATTTACCATGTCTCTAACAAATGGGCCACATATATGATTTCTAAACTCATTAGGCGTAAAAAAAATTCCTGTGGTTCCGGTTCCCGACCGACCCTTTTCAACGCGATTGACCGTGCGACCCTATTTTCTCCAGGTGGTTGCGGGCTGCTCATACAGCGTGCCAAAATGGCGTCTGTTGTCACACTAATTATTGATGCAAATTGCCTAAATTCGCCATAGAAAATACGCATCTCTAGTTAATATTGATGTCGGGAAGTGCAAATCGCCCAGCAAAAAACCACCAAAACCATGAAAAAAATATTCAAAAAAAAATTTATTTCCGACCTACCGACCCTAATTTTTTCACGATATGAAACCGGAACCACAGGTGTTTTTTTTACGCCTTAAATGATGCTCCCATTATGCTTTGCACGCTTAGAGTTTAAGGTTTAGACTTTTTGAATGTTTCCAAAGGACAACCTTTTTTGAATTAGCTGTATATATATTTTCTATCCGACAGTAAGTAATCTAAAACACGTTTTCAGCTGTATAAATGATCATATCTCTACTATAGGGTGAAAGGCATTAAAGGAACTCCGTTTGGGCAAACTTCGATAAGATTTTATGACAACAAGCACACTAAGAGTGTACCAGGTACTGAACTTCATATTTATGCAAAGATATTTTTATAGAGCGTTTGCACTCCATGGCCAGATTTTGAGAGGAGGTGCGCACCTCGCCTGAGATAGTTTTGTACCTCCCCTGAGATTTTTGAACCTCTCCTGAAAAGTCATGCACCTCTCCTTGGGAATGGTAATGGAAGTTAAATTTTGACAAATTTCTTTGTGTTTGATGTTTGTGTGATGTTACTCTGAGTGTATATCCACACCGGGCAGGCTTGAAAAATGTGCCTGGCCACGGCGGGATTCGAACCTACGACCTGTGGAATACTAGCCCAATGCTCTGCCAACTGAGCTACGCGGTCAGGTTGGTTCGAGTATGCGATATTTCGGAACTGAGTCTAGTTCGTCGATATCAGTGTAATCTAATAATCATGATATTTGCTGTGTTGGTGTAATGTACTCAGGTGAATATGATGTCTGCGATGTTACTCTGAGTGTATATCCACACCGGGCAGGCTTGAAAAATATGCCTGGCCACGGCGGGATTCGAACCTACGACCTTTGGAATACTAGCCCAATGCTCTGCCAACTGAGCTACGCGGTCAGGTTGGTTCGAGTATGCGATATTTCGGAACTGAGTCTCGTTCTTTCGATATCAGTGTAATCTAATAATCGTGAAATCTGCTGTGTTGGTGTAATGTACTCAGGTGAATATCATGTCTGCGATGTTACTCTGAGTGTATATCCACACCGGGCAAGCTTGAAAAATATGGCTGGCCACGGCGGGATTCGAACCTACGACCTTTGGAACACTAGCCCTATGCTCTGCCAACTGAGCTACGCGGTCAGATCGGTTTGAGTATGTGATATTTCGGAACTGAGTCTAGTTCTTTCGATATCAGTGTAATCTAATAATTGTGAAATCTGCTGTGTTGATGTAATGTACTCACGTGAATAAGATGTTTGTGTGGAGTTACTCTGAGTGTATATCCACACCGGGCAGGCTTGAAAAATATGCCTGGCCACGGCGGGATTCGAACCTACGACATTTGTACATTACACCAACACAGCAGATTTCTTTGTGTTTGTTGTACAGTCATAATTCATGAATACGTGCATACGCCACGTAGTTTACTTTATGGGGGCAGGGGTACATTCTAACCCCTAACATTCCCATGAGCTAGGATCGCTGCACCTCACCTAAACAGTTTTTCACCTCCTCCCAGCCATAGCCTATCGAAGGGAAGATGGCTGTGCAACTCATTAGAATAACAAATGAATATAACTCATTATCTATGTTGGTCAACGTTTATTCATAAATCTAGCTCTGGTCCTTCACCATCACGTCAACTCACGTGTGTATTGTATTTTTCCCAGCTAATCAATAGCGATGTTTTAGGAAAGTCACCTATCCGTGACTCAAACAATAGGGAAATTGGAAATTGTTATTGGTGGATTTGGCAAAAATACAATACGCACGTGACGGTGAAGGACCAAATTTATGAATAAACGTTGACTAACATAGATAATGAGTTATATTGTTATTCTAATGAGTTTTACAGCCATCTCCCCTTCGATAGGCTATGCCCCAGTATATTTCCACCAAAATCCGGCCTTGTTGCACTCATTCCCCTTGCAGGGACCAACTAACAAAAGCCATGGCGGCCATATTGGTGTTCCAGACAAAAGAGTCTAATTAAAATTCTTCTGAAATTGGCGGCTGTGACGTCATGTGCAAACTCTGTAATACATCAGGATGTATAAAATGGTCTTTCTTCTTTTTAATACACCCTGGTGTGAACTTTGGCATTTAATCGTACATCATATATTACGTTTTTCCATTTACGTTTTTCATACCAATAAAGATCTGGGGCCAGTTGTTCAAAGCTGGGTTAGCCTAACCCCAGGTTAACCTAAAAGTGAAAGCAAACTTCCTGACAGCTTGTCTATAAAATTGGAAATATTTCTTCAGAGATCTTGTCTGGATCGATAGGAGTTTACTTTTCTGAAGTTTTGAAATAAACAGCGACGTGCAGAAATACATTAACTAAAACAGCAGGTTAATTTTTTACCCAGGGTTAGCGCTAACCCACCTTTGAACAACCGGCCCTGCAGACCTTTAGCATTGGCGAATGCTACCTTTCTTTTATCATTGCGATCAAAAATAGCCAAATATGATCCGATTTAAAAATGTCGCTCGAAATCGCATTTTATTTTCCACCGTTGGGAAATTGCATGTAAAGCTATTGTCTGAGTATTGAAATTATTCTCATTTGGGATTCAAATTGAAGTCCCTTGAGTAAATATGGCGCAACACATGTGAAACCATCAGTCAAGTTTTGACAAACTTTTACTCGGAATTTTACATCGAAATTGAGCGACTACAACATTTTACAACACTGGAAGCTTGCAGACTAGACTCACAATGACGTACGTTTTCCCTCGTGTTTTCCAAATGGGCAACAAACATTTGGGCAAATGGAAGAACACTAAATTGGAAAAACATTAAAACCCAAAGGTGGAAAAATGCGAATTCAACTGCTCCTTTAAATCAGATCGCATTTGGTCATTTTTATCCCAACGATTTGATAAAGGTGTCTGCATTTGACAACTAAAAGCCTGGGGCCGGTTGTTCAAACACGATTAGCGCTAATCCTGGGTTAAATTTTAAGCTGCTGTTTTAGTTTATGCATTTCTGCACATCTATTTATTTCAAAACTTCAGAGAAGTAAACTTTCATTGGTCCAGACATGGTTTGTTAAGAAATATTTCCAAGTTTATAACCAAGCTGTGGGGAAATTTGCTTTGAATTTTAAGTTAACCTAGGATTAAGCTAATTGTCTTTTGAACAACCGGCCCCTGATCTGAATTATAAATACGAAAACATAAGACCTTTAAACGTAATGATTAACTCATGGTAACCTGTCCGAAGTTGAATTAGCTTTTTTTATACTTTATTTGGGCTAGAATCTAGACAACTTTATTTCGACAGGATATCTCTATCAGTTCTAAACAGTTTTTGATTTGTCTTATTTTCAACAGGCCCTGGTTCATATAATGTCCCCGATCAAGTATCAGAAATTATCAAGAAAAATGTGTACGTATATGTAATATTTATAGTCGATATCTCCGGTTTATTTCTGCTTATACTTCGATGTATATGAAATGTTTCCATGTTTGCTCACCCGTGGAAACATTGTTGCGGAAACAAAATTTGCTTCCCGGGAAGCAAAAATATTTCCTATCAAATTCAGAAACATTTGATGTTTCTCACTAATGTTTCCCAGTGTTTGCCCACACTGGGAAACATGGCGAAACATTGGTAGGAAACAATGTTTCCTAGTTTGCCCTGGGCTTTATATTGTTTTTAGCTTTTGAATTGCTTTCGTTAATTGCTATAAGAAATTTATCAAGCAAGGAACTTCGAATGTTGAAAAGCTGGCCGACAATTTTTCCATGGACGCTGACTTTTTGGCCTACAAAAACTGCTTTTTCGCATAGTGATTTGTCAACTGTAGGCGTTTAGTCCTCACCCTGTAATTTAAATCAATCAATGTACTTAATTTGTTGTTATTAATATAAAAATCGTGCCTTAAAATATCGGTCTGTGACGGCATTGTCCGACCCATTCGTGAAATTGTCCGACGTAGAGAGAAAAACACTGGACATTCTGTCCGACCTAAATGAAACTGAAGTTTAGTGTTTTTCAAAGCCTGAAAATTGAGGCAAACGTTTATGCATTCTTTACAGCATGACAAGCAAGAAAAAAGTCGCCTTTGGCACTTCATCAGTACGGACCGCACCCATGACGAGAACCCACGAAGACTCGTTGCCAGGTCCCGCACATTACACGAACACGGACAAGAAACCAAAACAAGATGTTCAACTGTCATCAACGTTCGCTTCTCTCACAGATAGACTCCATTCACCACCTCCCATCGTCAAGGTATGATTATTAATGATTATTAAATCTCCTCATGGACTAAGGGAGCGGCCATTATTTATGGCAGGGGGGGGGAGGGTGGGGTGGGAGCACCGAAGAGAAATGTTTTCCTTGGTAATAATTTTGACCCACCCCTGGCCAAAATCTTTACAAAAGGATACCATTCAGTTGTCACACATGTCCTTTACCACTTCTGTGACACGAGTTTGATAACTGCTTGTGCAATTTTCTGCAGTCTAAAGTTTCATGTTGTCTGCACATGTACTTTCTTTGGAGACACCATTTGCCTCCTGACAAATCGGAAAATGATCAAGATAGTGACTCTGATTGATTCACATATTGTATTGACATCTTTTTAGGGACTGGTCATTAATGTGGGGGGGGGGCGGTGTTTGATAAATACCAAATATTGAACTTTTTTAGAGCCGCCCCAATCGCAAGACCTTTATTTTCAAGACGCCCCCACCTTCATCTAGAAAATTTAGAAACCCCTCCCCCCAACATTCAAATCGTTACATTTTTTGTGTAAAATAGGTAATGGGACACGTATTGGTGCTTAACATTGTGTTGCCTAAATAATTAGACGACCAGTATTCAAAATGGTTATTTAATCCGTAATATATATACGTAATAAACTATGTACTGCATGCACAACTATGATATCAGAGTGAAATCTAACAATGGCATTCTTTATATTACAGGACATCCCCCCACCAGGCTCATACGAAGTTCGGAAATCTTACGACAAAACACAAGGTATGTACTGTAGATCTTAATCTTATTTTACTTAAAGAGAGAACATTCCTGCAATAGAAAGCTTTAATCAGCACTGAGTTCTGTGCAACATCAGATTACTTTAAAGTAACTCACATTCAAGAACATGTACTATCTCTGTATGATCTAACCATACTTAACTCACATGAGTTCTGTACAACATCAGACCACTTTAAGGTAACCTACATTCAAGAACATGTACTAATCTGTATGATCTAACCATGCTTATATACTCATATGAGTTCTGTACAACATCAGATCACTTTAAAGTAGCTCACATTCAAGAACATGTACTACCTCTCTGCATAATCTAACCATGCTTAACTCAGAGAGACTTTACTCACATGAGTTCTGTAAAGCATCAGATCACTTTAAGGTAGCTCACATTCAAGAACATGTACTACCTCTCTGCATAATCTAACCATGCTTAACTCAGAGAGACTTTACTCACATGAGTTCTGTAAAGCATCAGATCACTTTAAGGTAGCTCACATTCAAGAACATGTACTACCTCTCTGCATAATCTAACCATGCTTAACTCAGAGAGACTTTACTCACATGAGTTCTGTAAAGCATCAGATCACTTTAAGGTAGCTCACATTCAAGAACATGTACTACCTCTCTGCATAATCTAACCATGCTTAACTCAGAGAGACTTTACTCACATGAGTTCTGTAAAGCATCAGATCACTTTAAGGTAGCTCACATTCAAGAACATGTACTACCTCTCTGCATAATCTAACCATGCTTAACTCAGAGAGACTTTACTCACATGAGTTCTGTAAAGCATCAGATCACTTTAAGGTAGCTCACATTCAAGAACATGTACTACCTCTCTGCATAATCTAACCATGCTTAACTCAGAGAGACTTTACTCACATGAGTTCTGTAAAGCATCAGATCACTTTAAGGTAGCTCACATTCAAGAACATGTACTACCTCT
>CACRXK020003835.1:9433-33860 GCA_902702795.2 Paramuricea clavata | reverse complement strand
TAGTTCGTTTTATCAATTATGTTTAACCTTGATCAACCAGAGGGTTTCAAACTTTCAATTATCCATCTTTAATACTAAGCCTTTTTACAAAATATATATACATGTCTTTGTTGTTACTAAATATAGTTGTACTTTTTAAATTTGTCATTTTGTTAAACTGGAAGGCAACCTTAATAAAGCTTTCTGTAGAGTGAATCCACTTTTATATTGCATTTGAATTTTGAACTTTCAGTTGTAGAGTGTAATCAGTGACAGTGTATATTGTTTTAGTGCAGTGACTCCAAAGGCATGCAGAGTGTAAAGTTCATTATTAATTTTGATCATTCATTTATATCTAAACATTTGTTATTGTATTAAAATATCTGTAGGTGCTTTTCCACCAAATTCCCAGCATATATATGTGCTTGTTGGTTTATATATGCCCCAGGGGTATTCAAAAAAGAAACACTGGTTGCAACAATGTTGTGTTTTGCAGGGCCAGATTAATTAACATTTCGCGGGGCCTGTCCACCTGTGGCATTTTATCAGTGCGGGGACCCAAGACAGCGTCCCCCCTGCATTTTAAACACTGAATTCAGAAAGATTCAAAAACATAAACATATCCTTTTGTATTGTACGTGTTGAGAAGTTGCTTGAAATTTGTGTATTTACAAAAAAAGGAAGTATACATCAATAATTTGTACTAAAATTAAGTGACACAATGGGTATCAACAATAATATCATATGACAAGTAATACGTAAAAGTGTATACCTGCTGTGCAGTGTGCATTATGTTTGGTTGGGCCCTGCACTGAAATAGGGAAAACCGTGGGGCATGTGGCATATGCCGCTTCTGCCATATGGTTAATCTGGCACTGGTGTTTGTCACCTGCATGGGGTTTCTTGACATAGTTGTTGAAACAGCACAACTGGAAACAACTGGCCATGGTAACCATGCTTTTGAAGCATAGATAATATATATAGATAGTATTAGAGATAATTTCATAAATAGCATGAAGTATATTTGTCTTCTAATGTCAGAATATGATCACACTGCCTATAGTTGCCTGCCAATTTTACTTTTGTATCAATGAGTCGAGTCCATCAGTGGTTGAGGTTAAAGCAGGTTATTATTTCAAATTAACTTTGAATGATATCTTTTATATTTGTTCATATATTTCAATATTGAATAATAAATACACAGCACATTTTAAATCAATTTTGTAAGTTTTTCTAATTCAAAACTCAACTGCATTATACTGCATTGTAAAAGTGGATTCACTCTACAGAAAGTTTTATTATAAAGGTTGCCTTCCAGTTTAACAAAATAATAAATTAAAAAAGTACAAATATATTTAGTAACAACAAAGACATGTATATATATATTTTGTCGAGGGGTAAATTACTCTGAAAAAAGCGTACGAGGATTTTTGGGATTAGAAAATCCCGGCAATTTTTCTCGGGATTCTGGGATTTTTTTCTCGGGATTCTGGGATTTTTTTTGGATTTTTTTTGGATTTTTTTCAGCTGATTTTTTCGAAATATTTTCGCTTATTTTTTTCGCCAAACTTTTTCCGACATTTTTTGCGACATATAATCCGTCGAATTATTTTTAAAACGAAGTAAATCAACAAAGGACATTCTCACGCCAATTCACGATTTAAATGTTTAAATGGGATTTCTCAATATTGCAATAGTTTTGAGGATTTTATTGGGCTTTTTCCAAGTATTTTATGCAATTTTTAGAGATTTCTTGGGATTTGGGGATTCTGGGATTTAGTAAGATTTTGGGATTTTTCCAAAGATTTTTTGGGATTTTTGATGAAGTGTACGAAGATTTTCAGAGTAATTTACCCCTCGTATTTTGTAAAAAGGCTTAGTATTAAAGATGGATAATTGAAAGTTTGAAACCCTCTGGTTGATCAAGGTTAAATAATTGATAAAACGAACTACTTACTTTACCTTAACAGTATGCTTGAGTAAACTAGAAATTATCGTGTTGTCATGCCACTGTGGCGATAAAATATTATTCCCGCATGGCAACTTTGAACGAACCAAACTGACGATATTTTAAGGCAATCTGGATAATTTTCGTTTTAACAGCATTAACATAACATCTTTTATCCACTGTGGAGCGACCAGTTTGGTAAAACTTCGCAAAGTATCTCACATTTGGCAAAATTCACCTTAGTTCACGTTGTTCGCCATACTGTTCACATTTCTATAGTAATTTGTGTCACAGAAGTTATATCCAGTCTACTATTAATAGATCAGTGAGTCCAGTCCGCGTTTTACCTCTATGGTTTTACTCTCTGGGTTTTACTAATCTGAGTCCAGTCCGCGTTTTACTAATCTGAGTCCAGTCCGCGTTTTACTAATCTGAGTCCAGTCCGCGTTTTACTAATCTGAGTCCAGTCCGCGTTTTACTAATCTGAGTCCAGTCCGCGTTTTACTAATCTGAGTCCAGTCCGCGTTTTACTAATCTGAGTCCAGTCCGCGTTTTACTAATCTGAGTCCAGTCCGCGTTTTACTAATCTGAGTCCAGTCCGCGTTTTACTAATCTGAGTCCAGTCCGCGTTTTACCAGTCCAGTCCAGTCCGCGTTTTACCATATGCCTATTATTGTTGCATGCGTAAGTCCTGAGATGTGGTAAATTTATAGGTCTGGTGAGAATTATTTGATCGACATTTGGCGCATAAAAGCGCTTGAATATATTTGGGGTTTGGAAATAATTGTAGGTAGAATTCATACAAAAGAAGTGGCAATCCTAGTTGAATTGATACTGCACTACTAGTACTTGAAAAATCCTTAAATTGTTATTACAACCGACTTAAAGGGGCAATGTCACCGATTTTTGAGGAATTCTGACTCTCTCAAAACTTGTACAAAACTGAGAAAGAATGGCTGTAATTACAAAATAAAGCAATAACAAACACAAAAAGCGTATTACTCTTATGTCATACATAAATCCATTTACGATATTTATTTTCAGAATTACAGTTCACACTGTAAATAAAATGCATTTTTAGTCAAATATGGGTGACATTGCCTTTTTAATTTCGCAAATAATTTTCAGTATAATAGAAATTATTAAATTATAATTTATTATTATTATTTATTATTATTATTATTATTTTCCCATCCGCGTTTTATCCCCCATCCGCATTTTCCCATCCGCGTTTTATCCCCAATCCGCATTTTCCCATCCGCGTTTTATCCCCCATCCGCATTTTCCCATCCGCGTTTTATCCCCCATCCGCATTTTCTCATCCGCGTTTTATCCCCCATCCGCATTTTCCCATCCGCGTTTTATCCCCCATCCGCATTTTCCCATCCGCGTTTTATCCCCCATCCGCATTTTCCCATCCGCGTTTTATCCCCCATCCGCATTTTCTCATCCGTATTTTCTCATCCGCATCCGTATCCGCCATCCGCATCCGTATCCGCATCCGCCCTTTATCCCTACCCACTCAAAGTCTCAATAGCTCGTAAAATCACTCCGTATTATCTACTTTTTTCAAATTGAAATGTATGTGCTTAGTTTTCTCTGAAGTAGTCGCATAAATCATTGAGATTAGGGCTAGATTTTATTAAACTCGTGATGTGACTACAATGACAATGTCAATGTAATTAGTGACGTGTTGGACAGTTTGTATAAATAAACTTCCGAATACACAGAAATTATAAAGTAATATCAAACCTGATGTATAGAACATACGCTGAATTTACTTTGTTATATGCACAATAACTGCATGTAAGCGACTTGCTCTTTTAAGAAACCAATTTGCTAATAATCATTCTTTTTTCAAAATCATGCGGACCTTTATTTATCATTTAAATAATATACCCTTAAAATACTGACAATTGATGAATTTTAAGCCGCTACATTATCCATGACAAACTGCAAAAAATGAAGATATTACCCATACTTTTCTGCAACTTATCCAACATATCAGACTTGTAAACACGATGTCATACCCTATAGGGAGTATCGTTATAAGTTGAAGTTCTGAGCAATTTTAGAACTCTAGCTATACGTCGCCGCCATGGCATTAAGTTGGGGCCATGGTCCCGCTTCCCTGGGTCCTGGGATTTAATGAAGTGTGACGTGCGTATTTTGAACAAAATTGCTCGTTACAAATTGTATGAATTTCCATGTCTTAAACAAAAAACCAAATGTTTTTGAATGCTATTAATCGTCTTCTTTCACTACATAACTTCAGGCGCATTCCTAATTTCGTTTAAAAAATATTTAAAGTTATCTAACTTTTGTTTAGGGCTGAAACACGTATTTCAATTGCTCGATCAAAATACGTTACACTTCATTGAATCGCGGGTAAGCGGGACCATATAAACAGCCTTCTTATAATCAAATTTCTCATGAGAGCGAAACGCAGTGCCGTAGCTAGCTCGATAAGGGGGGGGGGGGGGGCAGACATTCATATATTCGTGTTCTGCGTTATTAATTTCTTTTGAAATCGATTGCTTTTATGGTCTGTGAACACAAATATATGAATATCTGCCCCCCCCCTCCAATTATCGAGCTAGCCACGGCACTGGCGAAACGCAATTATTATTATTATTATTATTATTATTATTATGAATTATATTTCAACACGGTACATTTTCACCTACCGTATTTACTCGTTTAAGCGCCGCGGCGCTCTTTAAATTTTCTGAGCTTCAGATGCGGCGCTCATTCGAGGGCGGCGGTCAATCGGGGGCGGCGCTCTTTAAAAAATATTTTATTTGTGAATTATGACAAGAACTTTTAACTATAAAATAGACAAGTTTTAAAAGGTTTTTGTTACTAAATATCCCCATTTTGACGGCTGAAAGTTTTTACACAGTTTAGTGCGGCGCTCATTCGGGGGCGGCGCTCTTTAAAACAAATTGATCTCAAATGCGGCGCTCATTCGGGGGCGGCGCTCAATCGGGGGCAGCGCTCAATCGGGGGCGGCGCTCAAACGAGTAAATACGGTATACTAAAATTAATTATGTACAAGATATAAAAAGAAAAAAGGTGATCTTCTAACCGGCCGTGCTCACACAAACAGAAATAAGAAATAATTACAAGAAAATTATTTTAAGTAGATGGAAACAATGGCAGGATCACTTGATGTTAATTTGCATGCTTCAAGTTAGATTTAAAATTAGCAATAGTTGTTGATGCTTTTACCGATGCAGGAAGGCAGTTCCAGACTTCCGCACCTCTGTAGGAGAATACGTTTAAAAACGAAAGGTGAGGTTTCATCACACGCCAATTGAGAAAAACGAAATTTTTGAGAGGCCGTAGCTCACAATTTTTTTTGCTAATTTCGCGAATCTCGGGTATGTGTGAGGTTTTGATAATTTTCGGCGTTTAAAATAATATTTTTTAGGCGAAATTTTTCAGTTTTGAGAGCAAAACTAATTGTTTTGCCGCTTTTGGGAGCTTTCAAAATGGTTGTAAAACTTTTGAAATGGATAAAAAATTACTATTTTCGACCCTCGACCTCGACGTACGACCCTCGTTATAAGCGTCAATTGCATTTAGGTAATGAGTTCCACAGTTTAGCTCCATCACAACAGAAGCTTTTCTTAAGGTCGAGAAATAAGCGAGATTTAAAAAAAGCTTTTAAATGTTTTCCACGTCATTTTAAAAGTTCTTTCAGATAAGGGAATCTAATTTCTATATTCATGCTATTTCCGATCATATCCCTCCACAACAGGGCCGTTCCTAGACGCGATAATGGGGGAGGGGGTATATTCATATATTCATGCTCACTACCGTAAAAACAATCGCTTTCAAAAGAAATCCGTCGGGCAGAAGACGAATATATGAACATACACCCCCAATTATCACGCTAGGAACGGCCCTGTCCCTTTAATTAAACGACTGAACTTGCCCGGCTTCAATGAAAATAAGGCCGAAGTTTGACGCTTAAACTGAACTGCTTAGAGCACAACATGCTCAAACATAAGTAATTGACTGTTTATAGTAAGTATATATAGCCTTGAATCTAGCGAGTGTACAAGTGTTTCTAGTTTATTTTAATTGGCGCGCATGGATCGATCAATTGAAACAAGAATTTAAAGCAGAAATCTTAGTCCTGGAGAGTTTAACAGCGTATTTTTATCTAGAAATGGGCAAACTAGTTTAAAATGATCTACGTCTTATATTTCCTATCAATAACAAGAGAAAACAAGCAAGAATGATTAAGGTTCGACTGTCTATAAGTGAAGCAAAGTGCCTAATTGTCTGAGGATTTTTAAGGTTTTTTTGTGATTTTCTCGATATTATAGTCAGTATAATTCCGCGGTAACAAAAAGCCCCAAAATAATTTTTACATCAGGTTTTAGAGCAATAGTTTTTCTTTAAATTCCGTAAATTTCAAAGAAATTGGAATTTTCCCGGATACGGAAAATTAATTTTTAAAAAGTGTAACAATTTGGAATTTTTTGGATCGCAAAAAAAGACGATTTTTACACGCTTGTCTTCACATTGAAAAATCATTTCAAAAATTGCAAATTGGACCCACGTTCTTTATATACATCTTATAAACACGTTTAAAAACGAAAGGTGAGGTTTTTATCACACGCCAATTGAGAAAAACGAAATTTTCGAGAGGCCGTAGTTCACAATTTTTTTTGCTAATTTCGCGAATCTCGGGTATGTGTGAGGTTTTGATAATTTTCGGCGTTTAAAATAATATTTCAGAAAACAAACCCCACCACGTTTCTGAGTACACATTAGAGTATCACTGGAAAAAATAAGAAGATTTTTTATTTTTCCTCATGTGCCACGTATTCTCGATTTTGCTCGGTTTTAGTGGACATTGTCTCTTAATACGTCAAATTTGACCAATCACCTTGTAGCATTTGTTATGTTCACTTGTGCAAAAATACTAATATCAAATATTTACCTGAAATAATAACAGTGTTTTAATAGGAATAAATTTATATGAAAATCCAGACTAAAAATGTCTTGCTCATGTTCTACTTTAAATTTCAACTTGAGATTTTTTGATCATCTGTACATGATTATCACAAGTTGCATGGTATCTTTGTTCTTGCCAGGAACCAGCTACAACAAACTTCTCAGGATACAAAGTGTCCTCCACAATCCTTGTCTTAATTCTCAGGATACAATGTGTCTCCTCCACAATCCTTGTCATTCAGAATCCTTGTCTCCATCCTCCTAATCAGAGCTTGAATCATTCATGTATTTAGCATCATCAGTAGCCTGTTCCACACCCAATAATTGGGTCAACTGCTGAATTTCATCAATCTTGTCCATGTCTGCAGCTCCACCTTCTGCACCAATACTTTCCACATCAGCAGGCATCTCTTCACCATGAATTTTAACTAAACACATAGGATTTAATGGCTGTTTAATGCAATTGCATAACAATGGCTCATCAAAATTCACCAGTGGTAGGTCATTCAGTATATCCTCTAAAATATCCAGCTTGGGTGGTCTGATTGTTACAGAAGTTGGTGATGGAATAATGTTAAACTCCCACAACAGAACACAACATAAGTACTACAGGTAAAAAAAGAAATTTATACAGGGACGTTGGAACAATAAAAAGGCAAGGGCACCTTTATAGACCTACAATTATGTGTTGACTTGCCAATAAAAGCCTGATTGTGCATGTTCCATTGACGATAGCTGTTCTGTGTTCTGGAAATAAAGTCTACTCAAGGAACTATAACTGCACAAACACACTTAATCAGATCACATTCAAGTTCACACCTCATGACTTTGCCCAAAACTGGAGATAAGATTTAGCAGGCAGAATTTCTATAACACAAAGTGCACTTCTGGCCCCCTTGCCCCTCCTCCCTGCTTTTATGATATTAAAATAGATTTGACTCATTTGACATTCAAATACTTGTAGTCTTGTATGATTTCCGAGTACTGATAAATGGCCCGTTTTCCCACCAATTAAATCATAAAATAATCGTACCTTAAGGTCAACTTTTACGCCAAATGTTGTCGTTATCCATAAAACTAGAAGTTCGACATCCCTTCACGAAGCAGCTCCAGGCGCTCTTTCGACACACAATGTACATAAAGATTGTCACGTCCATCCAAATCAGTAGCTTTGTTGCCACGAACAGCACGAAAATTCGCCATGATTTACAATTTTCAATTTGTACTTTTGAATACCGCTCCTTGCAAATTGAGTAGTGAACACAACGAGAGCTAGTCGAACAATGACGGCTCGTCCCGGGAAATCGATAATATGAATGAGTTACAATGCATGCCGGGAAGGGCTTCCAACCTCCTCTGATTTTGAACTATAAGTAACCTAAGCAAAACGCTACAATCGTAGGAAGCTTGTGCGGATACGTAAGAACTGAAGTTATTAACTCAAAAGTTACATTAGAAGTCTAGTTGAATGCATTCTACGGCGAAGAAAATGCATAGTTTGGAAAATATGATAGTGTGAGTAGGCCTGATCAACCTACTGACTACGTAAATGACAGTGAGTTGATGTAACACTAGAAGCTTAAAAGCTTCTGAATATTTTAGTTGTAATTAAGCATCATGTGTGATGAACTTTTAAAGTAGGGGAGAGTGTAACCCGGATAATAACTAGGGCACCCTGTGCCAAATGTGGCCCATAAGGCAATACGAGAGAAAACAGTTGAGAGAGCATGGTTCTTTTCAAATTTGATGAATAAAAGTGTTTTTGTTTGATAAAATCGTGAATAGAATCGTGTATTTTCATGGAAATAAACCCAGGGTAACATATACATAAAATTAATGTTCAAACGTTGTTGTACCAGGACAAAATTTCATTCATATTACACGTTGCATGAAACAAATTTGGTAGAATTTGCATGAATGTATGAACAGAACCGTCAACTAAAGAATAAAAGAATGATCGAATAGATATACAAGCGAACACCTATGCATCTCAATGTTATAACTCGTTCACTCCTTTCAGGCCAAAGTCTTCAGTGATTAAAGGCAAAGCGGCGAGTAAGCTATAACTGCGGATTCGTTTACGATATAAAAAAGTTTAACCCATACATTTCACAAAGCCGCAATTCACAATACTGTATATTATACTGTTGGAAAATATAGTAGGCCTATTTTTAATGTCACTAGACTTAGTTCATATACGCATAACTTAATTATATGTGAGCTTTTGCAGTACAGACTGCAAAGTGCTATAACAAACAATTTGAGCCATGCCTCCAAGACCAAGAGTGGCAATCAGAGAAGCCCGAAAATTAATTTGTCCAGCTGAACGAAATATGCTTCGCGAAATGTACAATTTTGACAGGCACGCAGCTCGAGTATAGGTTTTCTATCTACATAAATTGTCCTTTGTACTAATAGTAAAGACTATAAAGACAAATTCCATTGGGCAGATTAACAGTTGGTTGCGAGCATAATCTGTCAAAATGAGTATCTGTATATAGTAATGATTTATTACCTATATTTCATGACCATGTAAATTACAAAGGTATAGTGGAGCAAAACTCTGGAACAGCTTACCTTGCGAGTTAAGAAGCGCAAATTCATTAAACCTATTCAATTCGTTGATTTCTGATACTAGTCTGCAGTCTTAAATCTATTATTATATCTTTATTTAACCATGATTTAACTAATTGTAAAATTTAATGTGTAAGTGTAACTATATATTGTATATATTTTATCATTACGCCCCTCTTGGAAATCAGCAAAATGCTGAAGGGGTTATAGCGTGTTTAAATAAAGTTTATCTACATCTACTTTGTCGCCTTTTGTTAATGCTGCCATGTCGTATTAGTTAACCTGCACCGTAGCACGAGAACGAACGAATAGCCTCATTAACTGAACGGCTGAGTCGTACTCATTCGCAAGATAGACGTTTTCTATTGGCTATGAGATGAACTCATTATAATACTCGTAAACTTTCGTTTTTTGTTTATATTCGTGATGGCAGCGATGCCAGGGTCAGGGAGTAATACCATCAATAAATAACATACATTGCATGTGCATGCATGGTCATTGCTGTTTAGTAGTGTTTACAGCTAGCTGTGGAAACAGCAGCACAAACAATCTACCCGCGGCGCAGAACACAAACTATAAGCTATAAACAAGTTAGCAAGAGATCCACTTGTGTGCATTTCAGCATACGTCTAAGCGACAGCCTGTGAATATTCCAGAATAACTTAATGCGAATCAGGCTTATATAGTGCAATCGTTCGTCGCGTTTCCCGTGTTCCAACGTTTGAAACATGCCTATAACTTGTATAAGTTTAGCTTCAAACTATTCTACGCCAAATTATTAATTTCCAATTCAAAACACTATTCCATATTCTCTAAAATATTCAAGTATAGTAGACTTCGCTTTCCCCTAGCTGCATCGGCAAGAACACTATAACTTATCAAGTAGCTAACAAAGTATGCATGCATGCATGCATTGCAAATATTCGGTCAATCTTTCCAAATAACCTTACGTTAAGGTTTTGGGGGGAAAACTCACACAGTTGATACTGTAGGTGTTGTTAAAACCTCCTGGCCTTGGGAAAGATTTCAATTGGAATTCATGCATGTCGTTACTTGAGTTTAGAAAATAAATTTAACAAGCTAGCTAAGTTTCGAGTATTCCCAGTAGGCAGTGTAGGCCGTCAGCTTGTATTACTCAGTTTGATCCGTTTTAAGCAGGCTAAATAATGTCTTCAACGCATTCTCCGTGATATATTTGCCAGTAATTAACGCATCAATGGAAGAGTCGATCAATGAGCTAGTGACACCCTTACAAAACTAAATTATATGGGACATATATGGACCAACTATGGGATTGATATGGTTCAACCTATGGGCCATATATGGGAAGTATATGGCTTTGGTGTGGCCTGGTTGCCTTCATAGCATACCCATATCATGTTTTTGATATGGGTTTGATACGTATTTGGTACAAATCCATACATATCCCATATGACTTGCTATGGGAAATACATGGGTTCCTTATACCATTTCATAACAACTTTGCTATGGGTAAGATAGGATTCTATATGGGAATGATCTGGGAACATGATATGGAATTCATATGGTTCTTGATGTATAAACTATGGGATTGATATGGTTCAACCTATGGGCCATATATGGGAGGTATATGGCTTTGGTGTGGCCTGGTTGCCTTCATAGCATACCCATATCATGTTTTTGATATGGGTTTGATACGTATTTGGTACAAATCCATACATATCCCATATCACTTACTATGGGAAATACATGGGTTCCTTATATCATTTCATAACAACTTTGCTATGGGTAAGATAGGATTCTATATGGAAATGATCTGTGAACATGATATGGAATTCATATGGTTCTTGATGTATAAACTATGGGATTGATATGGGTGCAACAATTATCATATTATATTGGGAATGGTATGGGCACTTGTTTTCATCCCATACCAAACCCATGTTAACATCTAACATCCAAATGCTAGATGCTAACACGTGTGGGTTTGGTATGGGATGAAAACAAGTGGCCATACCATTCCAAATATACTTGCTACAGCTCAAGAAAATTGTACTGGTGGCATACATAGTTTTATTAACATGCAAAAAATCTTCAAAAACACAATACACAAATAAATAACATAGTTAATAAATAAACAAATAATTACAAAATTGCGAACTAATTTACTATTTCTTAATGAACTTGCAAAGTTTGTCTAACTAAATTACCATGGTATAACTATATATACAAACATGCAATAATGTCAATTGCTAAGTGCTTATTGATCTATATAAATGTATCGGTATCTATAATGTCCTCAGTCCTCTCAACTTGTGGGCTTGACTACAGACAATTCAAACTCTTTGTGGACGCCTGGCTTCTGCACTTTTCATGTTTATTTTTTGTATCACCTGACTTGGTGTAGGGCCTTGCAGAGCAATATGCCCACTGGTGGCAATTCCAGAACATGACAGATCCTTCTACAACTTCTATCATCTGCAGGACGAAATAAATCAAATGTCAAGATTTTGCCAGATTTGACAAAAATGATTATACTGACAGAAAATTTATACCCTATATTCTGCAGCCAAATTTCCATCAAGCATTTTTGCACCAAATTTATTATTTTACTCTGTCTAACAGAAAACAACTTTACTCTGTCAAATGCCAAATCATTATGTTTTACTATATGTCTAATGACAGACAATTTTATTTGTTAAGTGGAGAGTCTGGAACATTAATGGAACAAATATTTAATAAAATAACAAAGTACTAAAAGTAGGGCACATTGCTTCTAAATATGCCAACACAGCAGCTTTTGCGGTTAATTATTAACCTTTCAATAACCAACACTCATCTTGATGAGTAAAATCATCTGATAATTAACTATCAAAGTACTGAAGGTGGGGCTTTGCATCTAAATGTGTTAACAACAAACAATGCAAAATAGTCTGGTGTTAGACAGGCCAAAATATTGGGCTTTGAAATAGAGCAGATTAGTGTGAATTGGGTCTTAATGAGTTTACACATAACACAGGGGGACAGCGAGATCAGTGGCGTAACTACTATGGGCTCGGACCGGGAGAACCCGGGGGCCCCCAACCCCAACGGGGGCCCCCAGGCTCAGGCTGTAGCCTATAGAGCAACAATGCCATTCTCTGACCATCAGAATTCTGTAAAATCTCTCCCCAAAGTCTGGGAAATGGCATTTCAGAGAGTCTAGATTCAAATATTTTCTGGGTGAGCATGCTCTGGACCCACTAGAAAACTTGTGCATATACGGCGCTCGACTTGTGGCTCTGGCAATTTTACTAGGGCGGGCCTTCGAAAAGTTTGAACCGGGGGCTCCTTGATATAACGTTACGCCACAGTCGCCACTGAGCAAGATAACCTATCAAAGTTGTCCACTCTCTTTCACAAGTAAAATATTTGATCTGGTGTTAGACAAGGTAAAATAAAAAAGTACTGAAAGTTGAGCATATTCATCCTAACGAGTTAGTGTGAAATGTAAGTAAAGAGTCTCGTTAACTTGAATATACCATCACATAGTTAAATGTTAATTTCATAAAAAATATGGAGAATTTTCCTGGCATTACACTAAGACTAACATATTTTAATTCATATTGACTGGTGCAATTACACCTCTCCCAATGAAATATCAATTTTAATTTGATATCAGAATCTTAGGAAGGTTGCTGCTGATTTGACCAAGTAGATAAATTTTCAAACTATATGTAATATGAGCATATAGTACTATATAGTCTATATGTATAGGCATGCTTAATGTCTGCAATTAATCTTGCATATACAGTTTATAGCATATACAAATATATTAACCAATAAACATTGAAAAGTCTTATTCAAATATAAAACTCTTATAGTAGCATTTATTGAAGTATAAAAGACAGATAAATATATTTATATCAGCGTTCTAATCCATTATCGTCGCGGCAAATTCAAATTTTAAACCGATCGAAACACATGCTCGAATTTCACGAATGAATATTGGACTAGGTATTCCTTTATAATTTGCTTTATTATAAACAAAATATAAACATATGCTCACCTGAACATTATACAAACATCGCTGATGTATTACTAGTGAAAATCCAGTTGAATCTCATCAAAAATAGTTCTATTTTGAACATATAAAGCATTCACAAACAAAAAATTTATAAAATATCGGAGGTGTGATGACCTATCCCAAGATGCTTTGTGCGCGTGGCAAAAAACTAGACACCAGTCTGTTGGTCGCGCACATTGCGGTAATTATTCATTTAATTAATAAGGCAATTGCTAGATAGTATACTTCAAAATAAGGTTTCCGTTTTTATATCAATTTTTAAAATAATTAAAATAAGTTAGGGTTATGTTAGGATTTAGGTTAGGGTTAGGTTAGGGTTAGGTTAGGGTTAGGGCGAGTATTAGGTTTAGGGCTTAGTTTTGCGTTAGAATAGTTTTTTCTACGTTATAAAAACGGAAACCTTATTTTGAAGTATACTATCTAGCGATCACCATTTAATTAATGTTAGAATAAATTTATTTTCCAATCCTATAGGAATTCCTATAGGAATTTTTATTTCCTATATGTATATTAGTATATATATAGGAATTTCGTTTTCCTAAAGGAATTTTTTCACCATTTTCAAATCTTATATGAATTCTTATAGGAATTTTCAAATCCTATAGGAATTTCATTTCTTATAGGAATTCCTATAGGAAATTTTCGTAAGTGTTGGGATAGCATTGCCATAGAAATCATATGCATATGTATGGGATTCTCTATTGGAGGCCAGAACCACACCAAGTTCAGACTCCATATAATTCCCATAGATATGGGAAGTATATGGCACAACCAAGTGTGGACTACCATATAATTCCCATATATGGGAATTATATGGGACAACCAAGTGTGTACTACCATATAATTCCCATAGGTATGGGAAGTATATGGGACAACCAAGTGTGGACTACCATATAATTCCCATAGAATTGGTTATATGTAAAAGCATGCCATTGATATGGATTACCTATGGACCAAGTAAACCCACAGATTTCCCATAGGATTAATAGCAATGTGTTTGTTTCCATAGCTTTTCCATATCTCAATATTTAACAAATTTAGACACCATACCAATCCCACATGATATCTATATTGTCCCATATCATGCCCACATATGGGTCATATATGGCCCAAACTTTGCCATATCTTTCCCATACTTTTGCTTTGGTAAGGGCAATGTCATTGGACATTGAGAGAAACGATGCTTTAAACTCATTAAGGCCTGATTCCACGGGCGCTTTTTCTCGGCGAAATGCGAAATATTTCGCCAGTTTCTTTTGAATTGTGGGCAGTCAAGTAGAAATAATTTATTCGAGTGGTCGCAATTCAAAAGAAACAGGCGAAATATTTCGCAAGAAAAAGCGCCCGTGGAATCAAGCCTTAAGACATTACTTTCCAAGCATCGTTGCCATTAGGCAGCCGCTTTTTGCGCGCGTTATGCAACATGTTTGTCAAAAAGCAAGAGCTGAAAGAGCTGTATTAGCATGCAGCTCCTGCATACACGTTGTCGGGCATGTTCATAAAACATTCATCTCGCGCGATGTCATTTATAACAATATCCCAAACTGGACTATTTTGCGTCCGATTCGTCTAGGAGCCATGCTTCAGTTTTTAGTTCTTAACAATGCTATATGCGTATTATTGCAACAAAGTCATTTTTTAGCATAAATAACTACATGTACGTCTTGACTTAACTTTATATTTTTAATCTCTTTGGGCTTTTCAATTTGTAAAAAAATGTCATGACTCATGATCATGCAAATTAACTCTTGTTTATTTAATTACATATTCGTTCGCTCTCGTCTTTACGTCTCTCGTGATTAATTAAGCAATCCAATCAGATTTCAGCTTTTGACCAAAACACAATTGCATACCTGCATATTCGTTCGTTCTCGTGCTACGGTGCAGGTTAACTATTAGTTAACATGCACCGAAGCACGTAAACGAACGCAAACCTTATTACTGGACGAAACAATCGTCAAAACTACAGTTCCCTATTCGCCGGATAGCACTCAATCCGTTCTCAACCGTATAATATAGCAAGCTCTTATTGGATAAACGTTTGGCATAATTTATTCGCACGAAAGTTGGCACTGTGTTGGTGATTTACATACGATTGCTTAAGCCTGGCGCACACGATGCGATTTTAGTCGGCCGATAAATATCGTTTGACATATTTATTTATTTATTTATTTAAAAATATTTTAAAACGGTAGCTCTTCAGGGTTCGTAGGCACCTGTTCTTCAAGAGGCCGTTTATTACAGTATTTACAAGCTATATAAATATAATAACACAAATATACACACAAAAACAGAGAAAACATAACGAACTTAATAATTGCATGCACTACATTAATTTGTATCTAAAAATATCCTATCCTATTTAAATATTTACAAAGTTACCAAAAGGAATCAAGTGCCGTCAAGAATACGTTTAAATTTGTTAAGGCTAATGCCTTTTTCTTTTGCTGTAGTGGATAAGTCATTCCAAAGGGATGCAGCTGCATAAACTGAAGCTCTTTTTCATAAAATTTGTTTCAGGTTTTCCAAGATCATAGTTGTTATTGTTACTTCTTAATTAAATCATATCTGTCATTTATTTTAATTTTGAACATGTTGCAAATTGATGATGGCATTTTTTCGTTTCGTATTCTGTGCATAAAAATCGATTTATTGGTTTTATAGCGTTGTTTTAAAGGTTGCCAATCTAATTCTTTTAAAACATCCTCAGAACTAACTTCATAAGTTTTACCAGTGATGATTCGGGCCGCTCTGTTTTGTAATTTCTGAAGTCTGTTTTTTAAGTAATCACAACAGTTATCCCAAACCAAGCTACAATAATCAAAATGTGATAGCACAATGGCATTATATATTTTTACTAAGGTTGATTTGGGAACAAACTGTGTTATTCGTCGCATCATTCCTATTCCTTTTGAAGCTTTTGTGACAATATTTTGGATTTGATGATTCCATAAAAGATGTTCATCAATAATTACGCCTAAAGTTTTTGATTTGTGAACCCGTTTAATGACTGATTCACCAAGTTCAATTTTTGGGTCCGTTAGTACTAAGTTTGAAATTCGTTGTCTTGAACCAATAATCATGTATTCAGTTTTATCTTTGTTAAGTGTAAGTTTGTTTGCAAGTAACAATTGGTGTATATTTTTTAAGTCCACGTTAATGCGTTCTTGTAGTTCGTCATTTGTTTTGCCATTGGTTGAAACATTTGTGTCATCGGCAAACATGCTTGCTGAAGATGAGGTCAGGCAGTTTGGCAGGTCGTTCATATATAATAAGAAAAGAAGTGGCACAAGATTAGAACCTTGGGGTATTCCACATTTAACTGTAATTCTTGTCTTGGACACTGTTTGATCTACCTTACATATTTGAATCCTGCTAGAAAGATAGGACTGGAACCAAGCAAGCGTATGACCTCTTATTCCATAACAATGCATTTTTTTTAACAATATATTGTTAAATGTTATATATGATCAACACAGTCAAACGCTTTCTTGAGATTCAAAAAAGTCACTCCATTTAACAAACCATTATCCATATTCATTAGCCATTGGTTCGTGATGTTAAGTAGAGAAGTTTGTGTAGAGTGATTTTTCCTAAATCCTGCTTGTTGTTCTGCAAGAATGTGATTAGTTTCAAGATAAATTTCTAGTTGCTCTGTAACTAATTTCTCATATATTTTAGCAACTGAGGATAGAACCGAGATCGATTGGTCTATAATTATCGCAATTAGTTTTGCTTCCAGCCTTATGAATTGGAGAAATGATAGCAATCTTGAAGTCTTCAGGAAATATACCAGTGTTTATAGATGCGTTAAAGATTGCTGACAGCGATGGTGCTATTACTTCAGCAGCGTCTCTTAGAAGTTTACCGGGTATTCTATCATGCCCTGCTGATTTGGATGTTTTAATTGTAGAGAGCAACTTATATACCTTAGTTAATGAAACATTTTGTATCGTAAATTGTGTATCGGACCTAGTCACGTATGACTCAAATGTCCATGAGCTCTGTGGCATGTTATTAACCAAACGAGATGCAACTTCATTGAAATGTGAATTTAAAGCATCTGCAATTTCATTTTTTTTTAGTCAAATTTTGATTATCCTTCCGGATTTCAGATATAACAGTTGTTTTTGACTGTTTGTTTGTAAGTTTATTAATTGTTTTCCACATTTTCTTTGGGTTATTATCACAGTCATTTAAAGTATTTGTAAAGTAAATTGCTTTTGTATTCTTAATTAATCTATTCAAATCATTTCGTGTGCGTTTATATAAGCATCATGGAAATGTTTTGATCCTGTCTTAACTGCTTTTTTCTTTAAAAAGTCTCTTCGACGCATAGTTTGTTTAATATTTCCTGTAATCCATGGCGCGTACTCGCTTCTAACTTTTTTTGTTCTTTCTGGTGCATGAAAATCTGCAACCGACAGAAATATTGTTTTCCAATTTTCCCACATAATATTTGGATCAAGCATTGTATCACAGAATACTTGATCATATAAGCATGTGGAAAGGTCTGATTTAAAGTTGTTTGAGTTGTAGTGTTTGAAATTTCTTGATTTAATCACTTTTGGCTCTTTACGGGGAACGGAAATTTTTCTCTGTATACAGATTAAGCTGTGATCACTTATCCCCAGATGAATGACACC
Source organism: Paramuricea clavata (assembly GCA_902702795.2). Lineage (NCBI taxonomy): Eukaryota > Metazoa > Cnidaria > Anthozoa > Malacalcyonacea > Plexauridae > Paramuricea > Paramuricea clavata. Next base: position 15,697 of record CACRXK020003835.1, on the reverse strand, counting down.
CGAGCCATTTATCAATTCCAGTTTATTGGTGAATGCTAGATCTATTAAGGTTTTACTATTAGCTGTAATTCGCGTTGGATCACTAATTAATTGTTGAAATTGGAATGTCTGTGCAATTCCAGCAAGCTTGTTTGTCTGAGCGTTAGCGCTGTTACTATCCAAGCGAGACCAATCGCAGTTGTAATCTCCAAGTAAAATGATTTCCTTGTTTTCAGAGTCCATTCGAGTAATTAAATCCTCGAATGCATTGAATATTTCAAGTGTTGTATTGGGTGGTTTATACCAACTATTAATTAAGAATGGCTTGGATTTTGGTTTTGAAATTTCAAGTGTAATTGTTTCGAGATTATCGTCAGTTAAATCGTCTCTTATTATGAAGTTTATTGAGGTTCTTATGTATATTGCGACTCCACCACCATGCCTGTCTTTTCTCGCCAACATAGCCGCCATGTTGCCAAATAAATACAAGCACGTGATCACAGCACGAAATCTGATTGGTTATACTTAAAATTCCACCGATAAAAATCGTGTAATATCAAGACGTTTTGTAGCCTGCTCACAGACGTTGTAGTTCTTACGCCGAGCGACGAAATACTACCGTCTGCTTACCCGAGCTGCATATTCAATTCCCTTTGTTTTAGGAGCCAATCATCTGGCAGTGTTCAAAAAAGTTAGAGCCAATTGGAAGCCGCCTTATTGAGAGATTAGCTCAGGGGGAAAGCCCTTGCACATGCATTGGAATATATTGTTTGGGTTGAAACTTGAAATTTGTTTACTTGCGTGGATATATTTTGGAAACTATAGCGTTGAACTCCACGATGTTTACGTAGAATAATATTGTGATCATCTTCTCGCATGTTCAGCAAACAATCGGTGTATATAAAGTGTTAAAGCATGCAGTAGGCGAAATTTAAATTTTTGTTAACAATGACAAACAATCAATCGGGAAACTCGAGTATATCAGGATATGTCCAAATGTTGCTTTTGATACTTCCTTCCCGACTTCGACGAAAACTTCTAAAATATTAAGCTCTCATTGTCATATAGAAAAGTATAGCCAAGTTAGAGTATAAACGTTTCGAAGTTTGGGCGAATTGGAAAATTCATCACGGAGCAATTTTAATACAAGTTTCTCGGGTTTGTGTTGTGTTTACAGTTTACGTTCAGAAGTGGTTGCTCAAACAGCAAATTAGTTTACTTTGAAGCTAATATTTCGCTTTCTAAGCCACAGTATTATATAAAATTTTCTGTCTTCCGAGTTCTGTTGTCTTATAAAGACTAACCGTTAAAATTTCAGCGAAATATTATATTCGGCATTTGATGCTGCATGTCTGGCTAAGATTCATACAGTATAAATATGCCAATCCTGTCCGCGTTTTAAACATAACCGAACATCTTTAATATCCAAATCTGATCATTAATGGTGCATTTTATTACCTGGACAAGTATCAGTATCTTTAAATTCAATTTATGTGCAATTTTGACCAAAATTAAACCGACGACTGCTTTCAAATATATATATATATATATATATATATATATATATATATATATATATATATGTTATTTACCGGATTGGAGGTCCGTATAGAGAAATATTTCTCGAGGTCTTAAAAACGGGCCGAAGGCCGAGGGACGTTTTTAAGACCGCGAGAAATATTTCTCTATACGGACCGACAATACCGGTAAATAATATTTTTATTTTTTTTAATTCCTCCTCTGGATTTCCCCAATCACTCATCCCGCACGCGAATGAAGCTGCCAAATAAAATATCGTTTCTATCAATGCTATCAATGCTAATAGTAAATCTTTTGTGAGATAGTAAAGTTCGCTTTCACTGTGTTCTTCATTGTCTGCAGACATTTTAATATTTTAAAAAGTAGCTTTTAAACTCGTCTTTAAATTTTGAAAAATAAAAACATTGGCTCTACGGCTTTAAATCTCGCGCGGTCCGTACGGGCTCATACGGACCGCTCACGTAGCCATCAGATTGCAGAAAAGCGTAAAATATGACTTCGGACCGCAAGAAAAAGAAAAAAAATTTAACCGTGCCCACAAGCTGTTGTGATATTAAGTGAATCACTATCGATGCACTAACCAGGTAAATTCAGAATACGCTACGTACAACATTTCTAACATTGGAAGAGGTGATGTCTGATTGGTCTGTGAGAGACTATGATGAAATTTGCTAATAATAGAATTGCATTCCTGAATATGGAAACATGACACTTAATTTTGAAGCTTGGGATCGATCATTATGGTTTTGGTAAAAACAGATCATATATTGCACCATAGTGCAGCACTCTCCCCGTAACTAGTAAAATTGTCTGGCATTAGATAGATTAAAATAATACAGTAAGGCATATCAAGACTGCACATTAATTGCCACTTGCATGAAGGGTTAATATATGTGTATTTATTATATAGTAGAGAGTGAGATAGTGAAAAATACACAGTGAGATATTTTCCACATTTTCACTAGTGCATGAAGATATCGATCACGTGACTTTTTCTAATTTCACATTTTTTTGCTTGGGACTATATAATAAACAGAACATTACATGGTGGCTTGAAGATATGACTTTTATCTTCTCGTGTTAAAAAACAATATTTTACTCACTCGCTGTGCTCGTTTGTAAAATATTGATTTCACCACTCGAAGATTAAAATCATATCTACGCACTGCTGTGTAATATCTTTAAATAGTACATATACATGCATATGATATTTTTCATTTTCATGGTGTATAAAGATGTATATAAATGTATCATGATAATAATGTCATCTTTTATTTTGTAGAAATTGTCTGTTTAATGCAACACAAGCGATGGCACAGGCATCAACATGGAAGGCAACAATGAAGTTATAATTATAATACCATAACAACATAACAACATAATTATATGATTATAATAACTTTATTGAAGTGTAAATTTTTATAACAGAGCACAATCGTGCTCCACTAAATTATACATTTTTTAATTGTTTACTGCTAGTTAATAGAGGCTACAAAAGTCAAATACTGTATACCTTCCAGAAAGTATGCCACTTTGACTATGGAGCCTCGTTTTTGTGTATTTGACATGTCTCAATCATGAAAATGAGACTCTACAGCCTATAACCAAGATAATATACTTTCTGGAAGCATGTATTAATTAAAATACAGTTGTTCAAAATTAATCAAGCTTTAATTGTACGTTTAGTTCAGGCACAGATTTTCTGGGGGAGGGGAGGTGCACCCCTAGAAATTATTTGCATCCCCCAGAGGCATTTGGCAACGCCCCTAAAAGTTTTTGCACCCCCACAAATTATATATATTATTTTTATAATTATATATATTATGGTCTCAGATCTTGCCATGCAGGCCTAGAAAACAAATTTTGTTAAACTTTTTCCTTGGCCTTTCTGAGCATTGCCACCAGGCCCCAGCTATTGCAAGCACCAGCAACCCCATCCCCACATATATCTACCCCGGTCCTCCGAACGAAAATATGAAATATGTTCTGTGGCCTGACTGGAATCCGATTTGGGAGGGGTGAATTATGTTTCTATCAATGCTAAATTTACTTAACCGTTGATTTAAAATAGTACAAAGGAATTTACTGAGCTAGTCACACAAATTCCTCTGTAGTTATTGGGGTCAGTTTTATTTCCTGACTTAAAAATTGGCGTAATGAGACCTTCACACCATTGATCTGGGAAATGCCCTGTTTTTAAAACGAGGTTAAAAAGTTTATGGTATAATTTAAGTAATATTTTGACGCTATGCTTCAGCATTTCGTTTTTGATCTTGTCGGAATAAGCAGATTTGTTGTTTTTTAATGTCTTTGCAGCACTCAAAACTTCTGCTTCAGAAATAGGTTCATCAAGAAAATTATTTGGTGTTTTTTCTTCAAGTTTTGTTAATTTTTGTAAAATGTTATGCTGTTCTGTTTCTAATGTATGTTTAGCATGCAAGGATTGGAAATGAGTGAGCCAGCTGTTAACTTCAGACCGGTCCGAGCAATTTTTGTACCGGCCTTATATGTAAACATATATGTATTATAAATAATATCGTCTGGAGTAGTTGGAGTTACCATAGTTCAGGGCCTTCGCTCGAAACGTCGAAATTCTCCTTATATTTTTCAGGTAGTTGCATCCATACTAACGAAAGCTTGTTTATATTATTGGCACTACCCACATTGGCACAGACATTTTAAGATTATAAATAATACTCTGAATGACATGAAGTCGTTCCGGTTTGATTTGTTCAGGGCCGATATAACAATTTATGTACTATAATTTAATCAGTAGTATTACACAAGCCATGCTCCAATATTTGCATGTGATGAATGGTCAAGTGGTAGTTATGGTCTTCCTAAACCTAAGTCAGGATGTCCAGATGGTAAGAAGAATGGGTGGCGTGAGGGCTGGAGGTATCAGGATATGGATGACAGTGATAAGAGTACAAGTAGTCGGTCAGGAATATCTAGTTGGTCACATATGGATGTTACATTAGTTGGACGTAAAAAAGATGTAAACACGACATTCTGCATGAAACAGCATACTGGAATAGAAGCAAGATTTTGCTCTAAAGGTAAGTTTTTCTCTACCTACATATGCATACACTGACTACCAATGCATATGTTACAGTATGAACTCCAGGGATTCTGTAATATAGGCATTTGGATAATAATAATTACCAATTATTGGACGAGGTTGAGCAAAATATCGTGATTTGTCGGTGGCGAGCAGATCAATTATTTGCCAATGTCGAAGGCAGAGGCAAATAATTGATCTGCGAGCCATCGACAAATCACGATATGATATTTGTGGTGTTACTCTGAGTGTATATCCACACCGGGCGAGCTTGAAAAATATGCCCGGCCACGGTGGGATTCGAACCTACGACCTTTGGAATACTAGCCCAATGCTCTTCCAACTGAGCTACGCGGTCAGGACGGTTCGAGTAAGTGATATTTCGGAACAGAATCTAGTTCCTTCGATACCAATGTATTCTAGTAATATGAATTTTTTTCTATGTTGGTGTAGTGTACTCAGGTGAATATGATATTTGTGGTGTTACTCTGAGTGTATATCCACACCGGGCGAGCTTGAAAAATATGCCCGGCCACGGTGGGATTCGAACCTACGACCTTTGGAATACTAGCCCAATGCTCTTCCAACTGAGCTACGCCGTCAGGACGGTTCGAGTAAGTGATATTTCGGAACAGAATCTAGTTCCTTCGATACCAATGTATTCTAGTAATATGAATTTTTTCTGTGTTGGTGTAGTGTACTCAGGTGAATATGATATTTGTGGTGTTACTCTGAGTGTATATCCACACCGGGCGAGCTTGAAAAATATGCCCGGCCACGGTGGGATTCGAACCTACGACCTTTGGAATACTCGAACCGTCCTGACCGCGTAGCTCAGTTGGAAGAGCATTGGGCTAGTATTCCAAAGGTCGTAGGTTCGAATCCCACCGTGGCCGGGCATATTTTTCAAGCTCGCCCGGTGTGGATATACACTCAGAGTAACACCACAAATATCATATTCACCTGAGTACACTACACCAATACAGAAAAAATTCATATTACTAGAATACATTGGTATCGAAGGAACTAGATTCTGTTCCGAAATATCACTTACTCGAACCGTCCTGACCGCGTAGCTCAGTTGGAAGAGCATTGGGCTAGTATTCCAAAGGTCGTAGGTTCGAATCCCACCGTGGCCGGGCGTGTTTTTCGGGCTCGCCCGGTGTGGATATGCACTCAGAGTAACATCGCAAACATATTATTCACCTGAGTGCACAGCACCAGCGCAGAAAAATTCATATTAGTAAGAACACGTTGGTATAGAAGGAACTAGATACTGTTCCGAAATATCACTTACTCGAACCGTCCTGACCGCGTAGCTCAGTTGGAAGAGCATTGGGCTAGTATTCCAAAGGTCGTAGGTTCGAATCCCACCGTGGCCGGGCATATTTTTCAAGCTCGCCCGGTGTGGATATATACTCAGAGTAACACCACAAATATCATATTCACCTGAGTACACTACACCAACACAGAAAAAAATTCATATTACTAGAATACATTGGTATCGAAGGAACTAGATTCTGTTCCGAAATATCACTTCCTCGAACCGTCCTGACCGCGTGGCTCAGTTGGAAGAGCATTGGGCTAGTATTCCAAAGGTCGTAGGTTCGAATCCCACCGTGGCCGGGCATGTTTTTCAAGCTCGCCCGGTGTGGATATACACTCAGAGTAACACCACAAATATC
>CACRXK020003834.1:0-34331 GCA_902702795.2 Paramuricea clavata | reverse complement strand
GCTCGTTGTGACCAACAAAATACATGCGAGTTCTACCGCGTTCGATGGATACAGTATTTTACTGCATAATTTTATGACCTTCGTTGAATAGTTATTTACAAACTTCACGCCAGTGGATAAAATTTCAGTTTATGTGACATTATCTTGGATTTAAAATGTCACACAAAGATCAGAACTCTCAACTTATGGGCCGTTATGGCTAGGTAAGAGATTTAGTGATCGAATTACATAGTACTTTGCGACGGCCATACTCTGTCGGTTGGCACTGCATTTTGAAAATTTTGTGATTTGTAGGCGACTGTTATTTTCCCTAACGTCGCATGCAGAAAAATTTGATTCTTGTTTTGAGTTACACGTTATTTATTGTTTTCATTTATATAATTCAGGCGTTTCAGATAGGTGCCACACTTTTAAAATTCGCTCTTGAAGTAGTCATATTTTTGCGATTTGTCGAAAACCAGTTTACATGTTGTAAGTTTATAGCTGGTTCTGAAGAATTCTCAGGCGCATTTTGAACAATAATACGTCCAGATATTCAGCTATGCCAAATCTATAAACTGTACAAAAACTAAGGTTTTAAATTGAAATCCGCTTGTTTTACAGCTACGAGAAAATCAGTCATATTTCCGATTTTCAACTGTGATAATTGAATTTGCCTACTCCTATCTTAGTATCTATCCTGAAAATGTCAAAATCGACTTACGAATGAAATGCAACTCGTTTTCGTAATAGTTATGGCTAAAGTAAAAAAAACTGAGCTTATACGAAAAATCTAATTTTGCATTGAAATTCAGTGTGTGGTTTTTACAGAGACAGCATCTTAAGTAGCCGTATTTCATTTACCGTCAGATCTCTTGACGAAATGTTAATAATTTTTGGTTCTGTCAACGGTGGTTGGTCATGTTCGGTTGTCGTAGTCGTTCCCTGGGATGGTAGAGTGATCTCTCTGGAGGATATCTCTTGATGGGATGTTGTTCTAAAAAAGAAGTGTTCCTTGGGACTCTTTCGTAATCATCAACGATGTAGGTACTTCCTTGCTGTGGATTATATCTTGGAGGATTTCTCGCGACCTCAGCATATGTCATTTGGTGATGCAGTGACTACGAGGAATGATGATTGCGTGTGTTCTTGTGCTGGAATCGGTTTTGTCCTACTCTCTCCTTATTAATTGCGGTTACGTTGTATCTGGGTCGATTGTGGGCAAATTTGCAGACTTTCTCTCATCGCGACGGTTGTTCTGGAATTGTTTGGGATTCATTCTCCTATGGCTTAGCTGTTTACTTATGCTTTGTAAATGCGTATTGTCGGTCATACCGCGTCGATCTTGTTGTTGCGAATCTCCCGTTGGTTTGCTCTCGTTGTACTTCCTTGGGGGTTTCAGAAAGCTCTCATGTTTAAATTCAGCTTCATACTTCTCGAGCCAAATTTGCTTGGATTCCCATTTCTTTAAGGATTTGGATTCTTCATGCGTAACATCTTCGTGCCATAGATTCTTCAATTCTGTAAGGGTATGACCAGTAAAACGGTCTTCAAGGAATTTTTTCATTTCTTCTTCCGTCTGCTTGCATTTTGAATAATGTCGTTCGGCTCGTTATATATATATATATATATATATATATATATATATATATATATATATATATATATATATATATATATATATATATATATATAACATATATATATATATATATATATATATATATATATATATATATATATATATATATATATATATATATATAAACATTTGAAGATTTGTAATCCCGGCATTTTATTGAATTATAATTTTTACAGATTATACAGTGTTCCCCGGATTGTAATTATTTGTTTTGAGCTTTCGATTCGGTACTTCGAGTCTTCATCAGAAGGATTGATCATTTGCATTTTTGCGCTGTTGTTGACGCTGTTGAAGTCTGTGGGAACGTCTGATTGGTTGATGGATTTCAGTATGTTGGTTGCCATTAGTAACTATCGAATGCGGTTGATTATTGATATCATGAGACGGTGTAGGGAAGGTAGTTGAGGGTGTGTTAAAGGTTAATGAAGATGAACTAGGAGATTTGTGCGAGCGTTTCAGTTGTAAGTAAATTGTAGGGATGTCAATGTGACGGTTAAATGTTTGTTAGTCTAAACTATGCCACGCTTCTTTAAACTCACGGACATGTTTGTTTGTTGCTTGTCCTTGTCGTTGAGACCAGTCGAATTTATGTCCGTTGTCGTCTATGTGTTTAGCTGGAAGTGAGCTATGGACGTGCCTTTTGATTGCGTTTCTGTGTTCTGTTAGTCTTGTCTGAATCTTTTTAGATGTTTGTCCAATGTACTTATCCGGACAGTTTTTGCAAGGGAAGATATAAATGGCGTTATGATTATCCGTTATATGTGTCTTGTCTTTGTGTTTAGTGAAGTTGGACCTAAGTTTGACAACTTATTAAATAAATAAAATCCAATTCAATATAAAGATACTGCTTGTATTTATTGTTTATGTATGTATTGTTTGACCACGACCCTCGTGGAAACCGGCTTTTAATAGTTGTTGAAGCCAGCGTGTTTAAATTAAATAAATAAAGTATGCACGTATCTGTACCTTAATGTATGCAGTACATATAAACCAGCGGTACAACTGCAGCTTAGCGAAGGAAATAAATTCATATCTCTCTGTTGATAAATCAGGGTCAGCGGTTCGGGGTTAGGGTTAGAGTCAGGGTTAGAATAGGCCCCATCATTCATAAACAGCGAGACATGAATTTATAACAAGAGCGAAGACCAGTACGTGTCTTGTTGTCCAACAACAACCAGTATCGCGACATAACCCTAATTCCTATTATTTACAGGTTTCTTTCTCATTTTGCCGCCAAAACTTTTATTAGGCGAGCTAGGGCAAAATCCGCATGACTATTGGCAGCATCACACTGGTTTCCGCTATAATGCAGTCTTGCCAAACCAGCATTAACACCAACATAATTTCCCTTATTTTCAATCTTTCTAGTGTAAGTTAAAACAATGAAGCTGGCCATTCAATGCCTTCTTTTGTTTCTGTTTGGCTTCGTTTTAGAAAGAGCATTTGGATGCAAAAAGGTAAGCTGTAAATGCCACAGACGCAAGTAATTTTTTGCTAAAATTATACCCCCCCCCCCCCGTTATTCCCACCGGCCTCGTTCCGCCGCCTATGGTCTGAAGAGGGTGAACTATACTGTCCGAGTTTTATATTGCTAAATTTGGGTTAACGTTATTTATAAAAAATCTCAAAATAATATATATGTGGGGATAAAGATGGTGCCCACAAATTCCCAGTCTCCTTTTTTATCAATTCGAGTATCGCAGCCATTTTTCCAAATCCCACTTTCAACTTCAAACTTTAAAGAATCTCCCTGAGCTGACGTGTTTCGCATTTAAATTTGTCTGCTGACTTTTAAAACACAGTATTCTACTTTCAATAGCTGTCTTCAGAATACGACATAAAAGGTTAAAGTCAATACCTGTCATGCATTATTTGTCGCATACCATACATATATACTAACGGCAAACAACGCCGAGCCCGCTGCTCAACAGGATTGAACAATGTTTTGCTGCCCATGTTGTTCACAGTTGTCGACAATATTGAACAATATTGTTGAGCCTGAATCGGGTGTAACAATATTGTTCAATGCTGTTGAAAACTGTGAACAATGTGGGCAGCAAAGCATTATTCAATCTTGTTTTCATCGATATTGCAACCTGATCGTTTTTTTGCCGTGTGCATATACTAATAAATCAATGACTCACAAAAGCAGAAAAAATGACCTCGACTATGAAAAGAGCAGAACGCAACCTTCCAGGAAGTTTTTAGACATATACTACATATCTGAATAAAGAATTTCTCGGTAGATTTCCTTGAAGTTTTTTAAACTCTAAAATGTCGCTCTAAAATTCTCTTTACAATGCCATTTTCGTGTCCGTTTTTGAATTATCATTCACACTTTTGTGTCTGTTTTTCCCAGACCCAATAACACGTATGGCCGTATCCCTTTTTTTTCAAATCCAACATTAGGCAAGATATGATGGTCTGGAAACCCGACAAATTTCAAAGCTAGCTAGAAAATAGAAATTTCCACTTTGTTTTATTTTGAACTGTACCTCACCGTGGTCGAATCCTTTGTGTCAACTTCATTACGTATTATTCATCGTGATTGTACGTTTCATCACAGCTATCCCTATCAGACGATTACTTATTTGTAGGAAAATACAATGAGCGCAATCACCGTTATATACCGTGCACAAATTAACATAAACTTAGACAAAAACATAATACCATGACTTCAGTTTATAGTTTGCAGACCATCATATATTGATAGATCGACTATGTCCTATATATATGGCTGATAGGCGACTCGGTTGTACGCACCTCGTCAGCTATCAACTCATATACGGATCGAGCTCATTATATAAATGTTAATTTGAAATATCACACAGCACTGTGCAGCTGACTATGGCTCTCAGGGACTCCCAGGAAGTTCATGCGCAGACATTTTGAAGCAAAGATGCGATGATGCTAAAGATGGAATATACTGGATTACGATTGGTATAACTCAATAAAATTAGACTACATTGCCTCAAAATCTAGACTAGGTTAAATAGATGAATAGTTTAATTGTGTAATACAATGGTAGTGACACAGCAATTCAATTGGGTAACTTTACAAATATATAAGAATTTAAATACTAGTATTTTAAAATTACAGAAAAATAGCCAATAAACTTTAATTCAAACACTCATTAATAATTCATAAGCTTATTGGCAAATCATGTTAACCATAATATGTCACGTGCAGTGGCTTTAAACCTGATAAAACATTCCTAATTAGTATTCTTTATAAAAAGAATACTAATAAGGCAGTATCTATTGTAGTCGTGTCCTCATTAGTATGCTTTATATAAAGAACACTAATAAGGCAGTTAGTCCAGCGGAAAAGTAAAAAATCATGCACTTTGTGATGAAAGCACCCAATTGACAGGAAGTGTAGACTTTAACATGAAAATGAATCTTAGATATGGAGGCATCGCCAAAATTGATGCTGACGGCTTAAAATTTAGGATTTCTTATATTCTCTTATTAAACTCTATTACTGTTTAAAATTGTGAAATTGCAGGTTCACATATAGCAAAAATGACTTGCATGATTAGAAAGCCTACAAAAAACTACATATAAGACTTTTACACGGCTGATCGATTTTCCAAGCGGTTTTCCAGTTATTGCTATTTAAAAACGTGATAAATAGGCAAAAATTCCGCCAAAGTTCTCGACACAAAGCAAAGTTCTCGACACAAAAATTCGCCAAAGTTCCGCCAAAGTTCCGCCAAAATTCGCCAAAATTCCGCCAAAGTTCTCGACACAAAAATTCCGCCAAAGTTCTCGTTCTATTTCGTGATCGTGCTCGTGCGCGGCGGGCGTGCGCCGCAGAGCTCCGTAAAATCCTAAGGATTTTACACTTTGTGATTGAAGTTCTGAGTAAAAAAACTTACAAAGCATTGGCTAAAGTCTCCTGGATTAAAGATATAAGGTTTTCTTTTGAAATTATCGTTATTATTGGCTGAATAATTTGTTGGATTTAACGTTGAATTGAAGTTTCCGTTGTCTTTTCCTGCACGCGCAAACAAGGGACGGTTGATACTGGCGAGTGCAAACGAACACGCAATCTCGCAAGTTTAATTGAAGAAAGTTGGATCGCGTACGCAAACTAGAATTGATTAGAACAGATTTTTCCTGATTATTGAACATGATTGCAGCCAAATTGAGCTACTTTCTATTCTTTTTGTGGTTAATTTTACGTGGTTTTCAAGTCACTGAAGAAAGCAAAATAAACTTGTTTTATGCATCAACGAAAGCTCTTTCACCACCGTGTTTTGTTCAAGCTCGTCGCGTGAGGAAACACATAAACTCCCTATCAGTTCTTCGATTCTCAAATGGCCTGAAATTACTACAAAGGTCGGTTTTGCCGCTTTTGTTAATCCTCTTGGCAAACGACGTAGAGATGAATCCGGGTCCAGAAAATACACCTGAACACGTTCCACCACAACAGTTAGATCACAACATGCGATGTCTTTATTTCAACGCCCGAAGTTTAGTAAACAAAACAATTGAATTGCAAGCACTAGTAACTGACTTTGATATTGTTGCAATAACTGAGACGTGGCTTAATGCTGAAATAGGGAATTGTGAACTCCTACCCGGTCAAAATTTTACAATCCATCGAAAGGATCGAGCTGATAGAATTGGAGGTGGGGTTCTGTTAGCAGTGCGGAACAATATATTTAACTTACGTAGAAAAGATCTCGAAAGCGACAGCACAGAAATGCTCGCCTGTGAAATTCGCCCGAAATCCAGAAAAAAACTGTTGGTTCTTGTATTCTACAGACCGCCCAACACAAATCTGGACTACATCAAGCAACTTAAGAAAGCCTTAACACTTGCCTCTAAAGCAAAGTTTGATTCTTTAATTGTGTGTGGTGACTTCAACCTTCCACATATCGATTGGTCTACCGGAGTAGCTACGAACAATGACTCAATTCACAATTTCTTCACTAAAACTGTCAAAGATAATTACTTATGGCAGCTAGTTGACTTTCCAACCCGAATTAACAACACTCTGGACCTGCTTCTTACCAATATTCCAGAAAAAGTTATAAACGTGCATGGATTCGAGGACATTATTAGTACAGATCACACACTCATAAGCTTCGATGTCGATTTCAAGATTTGTAAAAAACCGAAAGTCAAGCGTTCAGTGTATAATTTCAAAAACGCGAATTGGTCGGGTTTAAAACAAGTATTAGCAAATATACCATGGGAACTTGGTTTTGTTTCTGATGATATTAACACATTACTCTCCAGTTGGTGTGAGTCCTTCATCTCTGCCGTGAATGATCACATTCCCAAACGTACATCCCGCTGCGTGTATGACCCCCCTTGGATTGACAAAGAACTTTTGGCTCTGCTCAAAAAAAAAAACATTCAGCGAAAGAAATCGCGTAAGTCGAAGAGTCCAGAAGCCATCGCAAAATTCAAACAGTTGCGTCGTGAATCCAAGATTCTTATCGCTAAAAAGAAGATCGAACATGCAAACAAGATGAAAAATAGTGTTTTCGAAAACCCTAAACGTTTCTGGTCATACGTGAAATCTTCAACAAGATCAAGCCAAAGTCCGAATTTTCTGAGAAATGGACAATCATATATCACAGATAGTCGTGAGAAAGCCAACCTCTTGAACACTTTTTTCCACTCAGTTTTTAACCCCAGTAACATTGAACCTCCTGCTTCCTTTCCAACTCCTTCCAAAACCCTTGATAATCAGCTATCGGAGATCGAACTGATTGAAGAGGAAGTTGCTGCAGTATTGAGTAACTTAGATCCAAACAAGGCTAGTGGACCAGACGGTATTCCTTGTAGATTGTTGAAAGAAGTCGCGCACGAGATCGCTCCCTCTTTGTGCAGATTGTTCAACCTTTCCCTTTCCCTGGGTGTAGTGCCGTCAGAGTGGAAATTCGCCAACATATCCCCTGTCTTCAAGAAAGAGGATCCATCGATAGAATCCAATTACCGTCCTATCTCTCTTCTATGTGTACTATCCAAAGTATTGGAACGTTGTGTTTTTAACCATTGCTACTACCACCTCTCACCCCTGTTATACCACCTTCAACACGGGTTCTTGCGCGGACGATCAACGGTAACGCAACTTTTGGAGGTTTATCACAACATCATAGAAACCGTTGCATCGGGAAGGGAAGTAGATATCATTTACTTAGATCTATCTAAAGCCTTCGACAAGGTCCCACATAGTTTACTACTTTTAAAACTGAACAGTTATGGCATCTCAGGATCTCTTCTCTCGTGGTTTAGCAGCTATCTCACGGACAGATATCAAAGAGTTGTTCTTGATGGTGTTTATTCTGGCTTCCAATAACATCCGGTGTCCCCCAAGGTTCCATACTTGGTCCTCTCTTGTTCCTCGTCTACGTCAACGATCTCCCCAGCTACATCAATTCCCAATCAACCATTGCCCTGTTTGCCGATGACTCCAAACTTTATAAACCCATCAACCTTCCTGACTCAACCCTTCGCCTCCAAAACGACCTGAATAACCTTCATAAATGGAGTCTCGACTGGGCGATGAAGTTTAACAAATCTAAATGTCAAGCACTACGGGTCTCGAGAAAGAAGACGAAGATTGTATCTCAGTACTATTTGGACGGTCAACCTCTGGAATGTGTTCCATACGTCAAAGATCTTGGTGTGACTGTATGCAGTGACATGTCCTGGTCAAGACACATAGAAGAAACGGTGGCCAAAGCCAACAGAACACTCGGACTTGTCAAACGAACTTGCAAGGATACCCACGACCAAAGAGTGAGAAAATTACTATTCTGCGCTCTCGTGAGGCCCATTCTAGAATATGCCAGCAGCTTATGGTCACCTTATACCATCAAGCATAAGAGACTAGTCGAAAATGTCCAGCGGAGGGCAACAAAGTTTATTCTTGACTATCCACAGGACCTAACGTATGCCGACAGACTCGCGAAGATCAAGATTCTCCCTCTTGAGTTCAGAAGAGATATCTCAGACTTATGCCTACTTTTTAAATCTAGAACTGGAGCAATTACTACTGATGTGAACAAATATATATGTACTTTTGAACCTGGATACCAATCAAGAAATTATGATAAAAACAACTATAATCTTATAATTAAACACAAGCAGGACTATTTTAGAAATTCTTTTTTCATTAGAACGGTTGAACTATGGAACACTCTACCGTCTCTTGTCAAATCCTCCAATTCTTTAAGTATTTTCAAGTCTCATCTTCATAAGTTGTATTCTACTAAGTTATCGCATTACGTACCTCCGGGCACTGCGTGATCAGCGTCTACACATTGCGATTTGTTGAACCATCATCCGGCCATTCTCATCATATTTACAAATATGTTATAAATTGACTCGTGATTTCCAAATTGATTTTGAAAATTCATAATAGTAATCTGCATAGTGGGCAAGTCGCAGTGTGTAAACGTTCAGTACTTTTATAGTCACGATTCAAACCTTAGCTAGTATAAGTTGTTATAACTAATGTGTTATAACCTGTTCTTTATCTTTATTTATATTTAACGTCTTTTTAGGGGTTAGGTGTCAATTGGGACGAGAGTCCTGTTCCTTTCCCCTGTCACGATTTGTATCTGTCTTTATTTGTCTTTAATTAATTAGTTTGTATCGTGTATAAAGTGACACTAGCCCTAAAACATATTTTCAACCGCTCATAACTCCAGACGAGTTGGAAAATCAAAGTAACTGCTTAAATGTCTTATATACAGTGTTTTGTAAGCTTTGTAATGACGTATGTCATTTTTGCTATATGTGAACCTGCAATTTCGCAATTTCGCAATTTCACAATTAATAAGAGAATATAAGAAAACTTAAATTTTATGCGGTCAGCATCAATTTTGGTGATGCCTCCATATCTAAGATTCATTATCATGTTAAAGTCTACAGTTCCTGTAAATTTGGTGCTTTCTTCACAAAGTGCATGATTTTCTCTAATATCTGTGCATATCCGCTGGACTAAGTATATCTATTGAATATGTAGTCGTGTTTGAATCCGTTTAATAAACTCGCAGGTCGTAATTTATTAGGTCTAAAGCCACTCGCGCTGCGCACTCGTGGCTTTAAACATAATAAAACACTCCTGTTCGTTTATTAAACAGTACCTAATCAGCGATCATATACAAATTAAGATTCTTAAGTTTGTACAATTTTTGGAAACACATATATTTATGTCTTATCAAAGAGATCGCTTGAGTGCACCATGAAAAATTAGCATAGTGTTAGTTTTTGCTGTTGGTATAATTCAGTATTATAAGTATTGCGTTTCCTAATGAGTGAACGAAGGGAGAAAAGAATGGGACTACAAGTGATATGACTTCGTCTTTACCGTGCTGGGGACCAGATTTTCAAACTAGGTACCCCATTTAAAAAAGGTCAAATCTGGCGCCCTTCAACGGTTGTCATAGGAACACTCTTATTATGATACTCCGGTGACTTTTTAACACCTAACATAACTAAAAAATTAGGAAGGGTCTATCCCCTCAGGATTCGTATTGGGTGGGAATCATATATTTCTCCCTTCGTTCACTGATATATCCCCAATTATACTATCAGGCTCATCAACCTTTGTATAATTGGAATTATATTTGATGAACTCCGGTCGAAATATATTAGACTACAAGTTGTAGATTTTACGACAAAAACGCCATAACCAACCTGAAAATGTTATTGACAACCTTGACAAAAAACAAATATCAACATGAACCAAAAAATACTATTTTTCAACCTCGTTCCCAGGGCTTTTCCCTTTTTATCATTGGGAAGGCGGGAAAAGACATGGCATCGGCCGGTCACATGACTTTCAACACCCAGATATAGTGGGTGTAATAAATTATAACAAGACGCCTACTCGGGCGTTCACTCCGCCTGCCGGCCTGTGGAGAAAATGGGGACAATGTAGGGTGCGACAGAAAAGTGAAGCCAAATATCAGCCGAAGTGGTGACGTTTGGCTAATGCTGACGCCACTACACGTCTTAATTAACGCGTGCGTGGGGGTGGGGGGTGGGGGGGGGCTGAAGCTGACGTCTAAACTGGCTGTGATGGCGTGCAAGGAGCCTGAAACTGACGTCCTAATGTCCAAACTTTACATTGAGTTTTCATAAGAAAGTGCCATAACCTATAAGAGACAGAAATAGGATATTAATTCTGACACACCAATTCTGTATGGCCCATCATTGTAATAATAGAGGCTCAAAAAGCATGTTTGAGTGGCTTGGTAGGTATTCTGCCCAGAGTCCTAGTAGGGTTGAATTAAATACATTACACAACACATAGTATCTATTAATGCATGAGTCAATTCCTGGAGTAACCATCCCCCCCTCCGGGACACCCCCGGGAATTTGCCCGATAGACAGTTCACGGGGGTCGGGAATTTGCCTTTCATATATGTGCACGGGGGCCAGGTATTGGAGGACCCCGGGGATTTGACAAATGGTTGACCAAAATCCCACCCACAAATTTTAAGGCAGCAAAACCTAGTTCCAGGCATGCATGTGGGCGCGCTGATCGTATTTTGCGCCCTCGTGGTCAAGGTGGCGTGAAATTTATTGTAAGAATAAGCATTAAAGGTTTATGTTTTATAATATTCCAACATATAACAACTATTAAAGGTTTATACAACAACTATTATACTACAAGGTTTATACTACGATATAACAACTATTAAAGGTTTATGTTTTATAATATTCCATAGCAGTTTAGTACTCTAATGCTATTAAATGACTATGATTATATGCCATTAAAAGTTTAATTAACGTTTACAGTCGATTTCACGAAACTTTGACCACAAATTTTCCGAACTTCGTTGCGAAGTTCACAAGATTGTTGCGAAGTTCAAAAGTTCATAATGAGATTCACAAACCAGTTCGTAAACTACGCATAACGCATTTAATTGGCTTCTTTTACTTCAGGGACCAATTAGGGACTTTGTTTACAACTTGGCTTGTGATTCCAATATGAGCTTCCAAACTTTTCAACGAACTTCGCAACGAAGTTCGGAACATTTTTGGCAAAGTTTTGTGAAATCGACTATGAAATCGTCCCCGGGGTGAGGCATTTTCCACTCTCAGCTTGCCCAGGGGTCGTGTATTAGTCTTCAAGTTGTGTCCCGGCACCCGGGCATTTACACTATCATAACCAATTAAATCAAATGCCCAGATGTGTTCCAGGGGGGGGGGGGGGTTACTCCTGGAATTGACTCATGCATATTAAACACACAAGGGCAGTAGAAAGAGCAAAGCAAGCAAACCCAAGCTGGCTGTGAGTTCAAGAAGCTGACGTTTCTGTTATTTGTTAACATGACTATATATCATAGATTATATTCTTGTGTTGCAATCAATCCCTTGAGAATTAAAAGAATGTGCGAAATTCAGTAAAAAATAATCTTTGTCTTAATACTACCACATGGCTGCCGTTTCCGGTAGTTGCGTACTAAACGTGTATAGTAAATTATAAACACGACAGCTTCAATACTACATTTCCTAAACTCTTCAAAACATTGAAATATATTTAATAACCCGATAGCCTCAACACTACATAGCCTATTAAACTCTTCAGAACATTGTAGGGACCTTTCACACAAGAATATATTTTGCTAGTCAAGAATATAAGATCGACATTACGACATACAGTAGGAGTGAATATTTATATTTATGACTTTAAAGAATTTCTTGTTGCCAAAATGCAGCATGTACTACCAAAATTAGAATGTTTAGTATTCCTTACCTCAGTTTAGTCTGGAAGCTTTGTCTTGACATTCATCTTTTTAGTATTTTTCATCGCACAAGACCGTTTCGCAGTTCGCAGTTTAGAAAAATACTGTAAGCAGACAGTATCCACAAATGTCAATAGAAAGTATCTAAATATCATGGAATGTACACATTTATCAAGGAGCCTGTTTGTGACACTGACGACAGTCGACAGTCGACAGTCGACAACCGACAACAGACTCAGGCATTTTTAGACTCCGCACTGCGCATGCGCAGGCGGAGTAATAATGAATTAGAAAATCCAAGATGGCCGCCAACCTAAGAGGGTCCACAAAATTTAAGTGCTTAGAGCGGCTTAAAAATGCGTTTAGTTAAAATTTTTCCTTCTTTTTGCTACCAACGTACTCGAAATCAGATTCTTCAGCTTTTATTACCTGGGAACTATGTAGTTGCTGTTCTTCCAACTGGGTTTGGTTGGAATGGTTGGACTATTTATTCATTGATATTTTAAACACAGATGAAGTGTTATATGCTCTTTCCTTGTTTACGTTTTCCTTGCAGCCAAATGTTGTTGAAGCTGGCAAGCTGCAAAACTGACATATGAGTGATATGACCCAAATATTGGATATGCATCTTAGTTTGCTTCCAGTAAAGCGTAAACAAGACCTTAAGAATTCTATACGAGATAAGAAATATTCCGTTTGAAATCCTGACCGGCAAATTAGCATGTGCGAATTGATGCTTCCTAATAATAGTATGTATTCCAGTAAAGCTTGCTTGCTTCAATTCTTGCTGTTACCATCTGCACATTATCAGGGTGGAGAGTTGATTTGAATTTTTTGTCCCAGGGGATAAAGGTAGGGAATAGATTTTCCATCACAAAAGGGGCAAGGTGCCCAACCAGTTAGACATGTACTTTAAGTGACCATTCATTATACCCTATGGTGGGGTGGGAGATTCTTATGTCAAAATGTCATGGGACCCCTTTTTAATCTCTTAATTTAATATTGGAGACCCCTCCTAAATATTTAAGACTATATAACATGATGAAATTCTAATCTTCATTCATGTGAATGCCTGACTATGAAGAAAATACATTTTGCAACACAGGGATGGATCCAGCATGATCTGGTAGGGAGGGGGGTGGGGCTCTGCCAGCTCTGGTGCCGAGTTGTGTTGGTCATGTGTGCCGCCCGCCCATCAACTTGCTTCACTACTGCAAAGTCTTGCTTTACTACTGTATTTGAATTGTAATTGTTGTTCACAGCTCACTTATCATCATGTTATTACTCAAATTACTGTATCTCATTTTGCCTGTAATAATTTTTTGCTTTATCATGAAAAATAGAACCCCCTGCACCCCCTCTGGCCAGGGCTAGGGGAGTGCACAGCCCCCCCCCCCCAGTAAATCCATCCCTGTTGCAACATACACTACAAGAGCTAGAATGATTGCTTCCTTTGGATGATTTGTCTTAGAATTATATTACCTATATTACAACAATTCTTCCTATTCTGAAACCAGTTGCTATTCTGTTTTTTACAACACTCACCCCCCCCCCCCCAAAAAAAAACTCAACAAATCAAGGACCCCCTCCAAGGCAATTTTGCCAGCAAAATAGATTAAATTTGATGGTAATTGTTCTGAGAATATATTAACTCATTGAGTGGCAGCATTCTGCCTAGACTTGCCACAAGTCGACCTCAAACGAAACGCAAGCAGCGAGTGTGAGCCAACGTTTCGTTCGAGGTCGACTTGTGGCAAGTCTACATTCTGCCCTTGAGTAAAATTGTCTGGCACCAGATGGAGTAATATACTAAAGTAGGGACATTGCCACTATAAAGGGTTAAACAAATTTTAAAAAAATTTGCAATGGTCTATATTCAAAAAGCTCAATTTGTAAATTTTAATTGACTTTAATTCAATTAATATAACTACTTATACTTATAGCTACCTTGCCCCAGTCACTTCAAGTGAATTCTACGGGAGGAGGGGGACATTGAAAATCCCTGGGTTTACTTGGTAAAAGCAAGAATTGAACCATGCATTACATGTATATGGAGAGCAGTTTTAAATATATTTTATCATGCAAATACCTTGATAATTGTTCTTAAACGTCTTTGGCTTAGAATGGGTACACCCTCCAAAGGTGTTTATTTACAGGGTCCAAAGGTGTAAATATACACTGTCCGACGTGTTAATATAAACAACAAAAACAATGTATATAATTAAATTTTATTAAATAAAATGTGGAATATTTTACAAATTGCATTACCATCCCAAAGTGTACATAATTTATCAATATAATTAGGACTTAGAAGCTGTTCACATGAGTTTGACTCTGACCCAGCACCCTTGGCTTAGCTCCCCTTGCCCGATCACAAGTAGAAAACCTCCAACCCCCAGCTCTGACAAATCAGTCCAGATCTGCCAAGAGGCAGGATTTTCTGGAATATTTTTAGCAGTGAAATTGTTGCATATTTTCAAGCATGCATTGTAACCTGATTTTAAAGCCTGTTGGAACATCAGAAATTGTGGCAATGGCAAGATTGTCCAGCCATATGAATACAATCTTAAAATATCATAAAAACAATGCAATTTAAGGCCAGGCAGCCCAACTCCTGCGAACAGCCCTTTATTACATATTTGAAGCATCTCTTGAGGCATCAAAGTACTGTACATGCAGGCACATGGAATTACATACGAGTATGTGACATAAGCCCACCATTGCACAACCCTGTCTGCAACAATGCAAATACAACAAATGCCAATACAATCAAGCTGGAGACGGATTTTATTAGTATTTTTATATATACATTATGGCTCATGTCTAAAGACACCTGCACTTTCATATTGAAATTGTTCTAATATCATCCAAACAAAACACATCAGAAAACTGTAACATCAGCGAAATGAGCAAATCACTTTTTTAACACAATTTATGGTAAAATAAGCAACATGTAATAGTATCTGAAACAAAACCAAATCACATATTATTCAAAAGTTGTAAACACTGTTGCATATATGATATAACAAAATATCGTCGCATTTCTAGTGGTAACTAACTATAAATTATGCCAATTTGAACTCGACTACGAAGAATATCAAAAACTAAAGGTCATGTTTCAGTTTTATAAACCCGGACTTTAGTTTTATAAATATAAACATTATAAACGCTATACGAAGCTAAATATGAAGGCTCATTTTGCCCTAAATACTCGGTTAGAGCCTCAGAGGTGTGTTCTAGTACACAATTAATCTTCTCTCACAGTTTAAAACAAACAATAATACTAACCTTCGACAGATTGTGTATAAATCTTATCGAATTTAACCATTTTGCCACAGATTTTGCCAAAAATATTTCTTTGACGGACAAAGTATTAATAATGGACACTCCTTGCGTGAAAATGTTAATTTATCCCAAAGTTTGAATAAATTAATCCAAGATTGCATTATTTGCATAATAATGTATTTTCATTGACCAATCAGAATACATAGAACACCGGCCGGTGCCAGGGCCTTTTCCCGCCTTCCCAATGACAAAAAGGGAAAAGCACTGGGAACGAGGTTGACTATTTTTGTTTATGTGCAAGAACTGCACGACCAAATTAAAGTTGTAAACTTATATTTATGATTTTTCTATGTTGGTGTATTGTACTCAGGTGAATATGATGCTTGTGATGTTACTCTGAGTATATATCCACACTGGGCGACCTTGATAAAGATGCCCGGCCACGGTGGGAATCGATCTACGACCTTTCAAATACTAGCCCAATGCACTGCCAACTGAGCTACGCGGTCAGGTCGTTTCGAGTGTGTGTGCGTTCAGGTCGGTTAGAATGTATTTATGTTTTTGTGCAAGAATTGCACCACCAAAGTTTGTGTTTGCCACTGGTCTATAGTAGTATTCCTGGAATGTTGATGCATTGGACCAATCAACCATCTTCAAGATTTATTCAATAGGCACGGAAGCATAAGCTGTTGCGGAGGATGAAGCATCATTTAAAATAGAGGTTTCGACAGTAGCTTCAGCCAGCATCTCCCGAATCCATCTATCTATGGTGGAAGGAGACAGGGACGTCGCTGTAGGGTGGGGTGGGGGGAGGGGGCGGGGCGGGGGGGGTGTAACATACCCACAATAATTCAAACGTTGGTCAAACTTGGTCAAAATGGAACAGGTATTTGCCCAAAGTTGGTCAAAATGGAATTGTTATTTGCTTAAAATTGAAGGTAAAACTCGGAAAAATTTGGGCAAAGTTTGGCATAAAAGATGGTCGAGTTGCTGAAAGTTATGAAATTGTTGGCAATTTTAACAATTTAAAGCTTTTGTTATGTTTGCGGTTAAAAAAATGGAAGCTTTTCTTATCTTGGTGGGAAAATATTCAATTTGCCTATGTTAGTTATGAAAATTTTTTTTGACTATGCTTATGTTAGTCCCGAAAATATTTTTTTTGACATTTTCCCCCAACAGCATTTTCGGGAAAAATTTGTACTACTTGGTCAAACCTCTAGGAAATGTTGGTCAAAACATGACGACTTCAATGTTGTTGGCTTCGCGACGCCCCTGGATGGAGAATCTGGACGATGAGGTTTGATGCATGTACGAGACAAGTAAGCTTTTAGCCTCACTCTCCGGTGTCGTCCGGAGTGTAGCCGTGGACGCTATGTACAGCTTAAAACAGGTAACATGACATAGCTTTGTATCTTCTGTGAATATGGGAACAATGGCCGAGATTGGTTCCTCATGTCCAGTAGTTTCAGTTTTAAACAATATAAACGTGAGTCCTTCTGGTACCAGCCGATAACGATTCAAGTCCAAGTGTGCCAGAGAAGGAACTCTCTGAGGGAATGTAATGGCAAATATGGTAGCCAATTTACAAGAAAAACGTTTCAAGTGAAGTTCAAAGTTATCCTCCATTTTAACCAAGTGGGAAGTCACGGTAGATGTGTCCCAAGTCACGGAATATCTGGGTTCGGGAGAAAAGGGAGCTTTGGACGATAATCCGTCTCAAGAATCTATCACAAAGAGATGCTGTCCCACTGGAGAACCAAAAAGCTTGGGGTGGGTAACAGAAAGTACACACCTTAGGACATTGAGAAATCAATACTGATGACCATCATCAAACGAGTCTGATAAAAAGGTAACAAAGAAGGAGTAGAAGCCACCAAGGTTTGGTTGCCAATCAATACAATTTCTGTTTTGTCGGTCACTAACTTGTTAAATCTCGATATCGGATTGAATAATGGAAAGGAATGCATTTCCCATCCGAGTGGACATTTTGAAATCTAGCCTCCAGCTGATGTAGGTTTGGAGCTGGTGAGTTATTCCCGTGGCAAAAAGGTCTGTTTGACAATGCTTAATTAAGAAATGATCTTCTAAAGCTGCAAAAATCTAGCATCCAATCAGTGATGTCACAAAGAGTTGGGACGTTGGGAAGTCGAACAGTCTACAAGACTGTTCGACTTTTCTGGGATATGATGTACTACTAAAAATAGGTCTCTCTTTCACACAACCAGGTGAATAATGCGAGGGGTGATATTCAAACCGAAGGAGAGAGCTTGAAATTTGTTTTCCCAAATAAAGCGTAGCAACGTTGGAGATTCTAGGTGGACTGCTCCTGAAAAGTAAGCATCTTTTATGTCTAGTTTTGTCATGAAGTGACTAGTTTTAAGAGAGCCTTTATTACTGAAAGATGTTCCATTTGGAAATGGGAAATTTTAACTGATTAAGAGAGCTGAGGTCCATCATAGGGTGCATGGTGCCGCTTTTATTGGAGACTAAAAACAGACTGTTGTAAAAGTCATCATTTGTTAGTGCCACTTGACGAACGGCTCACATGTTCAGAAGCCTTTGAATTTCTGCCTTAGAATTGCAGTTCACTCCCGTAACAACTGTGTAATTGGAGGAGTTTTTTTTTTTAAATGGAACGCGACAAAAGCAGATTTTAAAACGTGACACAATGTTTAATATTTCACGACCCGAAATCAGTTCCTTCAACTGTTTCATGTGCTTTGCGAGTTGGGCTGCGGTGTGTAGGACAACCGAGGGTTTGGAAAGATATTTTGCTTCAGACGAGGAAACTGAAATTTCTGGTATTTTGATTTATTGTACACTGAGTGGTTAAATTTTGCAAATCTGGGGCTTTGCGGTTTGGGCCTAGTGAAAACTGGTGCTAGTGTTTTGCTAAGCAACGTGGAAGTTGTTTTAAAGCAATGGATGCCAAATACCATCACCAAATAACAGCTTTTCTGCATTGTGAGGGGGTTGGTTGGCCAAATCGAACTTTCCCTTGTTAATATAAGCAAGGACGTTTTTGCGGCGGGGTGGGTGGCAAATGTTTATTGACAGTTATCTTCAAATTTACAAGATTCGCAGGTGAATTGTTTTCAGGCTGATCATGTAGCGTTCAGAATTGCACTGTCACGTTAAGTAAGGCCAACTCTTTTTCTTGTTCTTGGGCGAATTTCTAATTGTTTTGGAGAATGCGATGAGCCACTGACGAATCAAGTGTTGGGGCCACAAGGGCCTCGATTGAGAAACTGATTGAGTTTCTAAAATTTCACAAACCTGATCATAAGTCAATTCTCTTTGAAATTTTTCTCAAGAACTGAGGTAAATACTTCCGAAGGTGTCCATGTGATGGCTAGATCATCACTCTCGTACAAATGTGAGACATGATACTCGTTAGTGGGATACACAAGTTGTGGATCAGTTTCTTTTCTAGGTATATCTATATCTGGTGACTCATGAGTCATTTCTGCTTTTTAATAGTCAAGTCTGGTGGCCCAATTGCCAGATGTGGTGGCTTAAAGCCATACTTGTTGTCGTTGGGTCATTTCTCTGACTGATAGTGAGTCGTCTTCGTATTCGGCGTCGACAAGGAAATGGGTGTTTTCAGAGGCTGTTTCACACGAGTGAGTTTCAAGAGCAGTAATCCAGGAGTTGGAAATCGACATGTCTGCCTTTCAATGCGTAACAGGTTGTAGAATTTGACGAATAATTTCATCGTTTTCGTCAAGTTGGTCGTTGCCTCAGTTTCGGGTTGTTTGGACGACTTGCTCGTCGATGCATGATTTTTCTCCCGAATGGGAATGTTTACGAGGGCGATTGCTGCGCATAGTTAAGCTCGATGCTGTTTGAGCTAAAATAATTATATAGCTATAAAAGGAATGTAAAAATGATACAGTTTTACAGTAATTAATCACTTGTCTGCTCATGTCTGAAGCACAAGATCAGGGGCGGATCCAGCCAATAATCTGACCGTATCATTTGGAAAGACCTCGCATTGCTAGGGGGGTCCGGGGGCATGCCCCCCCGAAAAATTTTTGAAATTTGAAGCCCGGAAACGCCATTTCCTGCGTTCTGAGCGGCGTATTTCGTCCTCAAATTTCGGTCCTCAACAAATAAACATTTTAGACAAAAGTAACGAAAAACAAAGTTTCGTTTTATTCCAATTGCAATACACTGCAGCTTTGTTCATATGGACGGTGAAGCATTTGCTTTTGGAGTTTTGGTGGTTGTGATATTAAACATCAACAGTTTGAGTTGGATAGTAAGATTGACTTGTAAGCCAATTACCGTCGCTAAAGGAAACATCAAGAATTCGTAATTATGCGCATTATGCATTGCTTCTTCAGTAGGCTAACTGCTGCTGTATGATCATATTTTCGAAAACTGACATGGCAGTATCAGACAAGCACTTTGCAAAGGCAATTTTAAGCCAAGTGAACGCTCCATTCTCATCTGCGAATTAACTACGGGATGACCGGCATAGTATGGAGCATGTTCATGCAAGTCAGTACTGGGTGTATCATAAAAAGTAGACAATTTTGAAACGGCTCTCAATTTCATAAATCCGATGTCATTAAATATTTGATAAATATAGATTGTTTGGGTACTTATAATGTAGAATAATCAAGAAATTTTCCTAAAGATTAATTTTCCAAAGCAGGGGACGTCTTTTTAGCAGCATTAAAAATAGCTTGCTTGTGAAATTTTAAAGGTTAAAATGCATTTTGAGGTCATGGACGAGAAATTTGTTACGTGTTTTATTAAATGGTCCA
Source organism: Paramuricea clavata (assembly GCA_902702795.2). Taxonomy (NCBI): domain Eukaryota; kingdom Metazoa; phylum Cnidaria; class Anthozoa; order Malacalcyonacea; family Plexauridae; genus Paramuricea; species Paramuricea clavata. The sequence continues at coordinate 13,930 of CACRXK020003834.1, read as the reverse complement.
AATATCAGAAAATTTGCTCAATTTTAAGTCCTTCAAATAGGCGCTGAAACTTTCATTTTTTGGCACCAATGCCTTTCACGCATGCTTAATTAATTCATGCATTTACCTAATTCGTATATTGTTACTTGAATTAATTCACTTTTCTTTACAACACAGTTAAAAAATCTATGTTAACCCATTACAGTATTGTGCAACATCTTTCCAATGATAACTAAAGTTACCCAAGAACCAGACAAAGTAATGTAGCACAGAATGTGGTAGTTTGGTGTGTATTGTGACGTATTACAGTAATTGAGTGAACTATCGTTTATATTTGCTTGCATGGCCAATCTTCACATGGTTCATTTGAGTAACAGCTATATAAGACAATGGGGGAGATGCAGGCTTTTAGCCAGGATCCTAAAAGAGGGCGTCCCATTTGGTACGATACATCTTCAGTAAGGGGGGGGGGGATGGAGAAGTTTATGTTACTTCATATCAGTATCTGTTCCAAGCTCGTTCGAAATTTTTCAAACACACTTGGCTTTGTGAGTACTGAATTTGTGCTGCTATGCTTCTTTACTTAATTATGACATTTTCATTCAGCCAGGTACTCCATCAAATTGATCAAAATGTCAAAAGTATAATAATAATGAGAATTGAAGCTATTTTGTTTCAGATATATTAATATACTTAGGGAAATCATTGCAAATAATTTCCCTTTTCCCCCAAAATTTGGGTGTCCAAAGGCGTCCATTTTTTGTTCTATGGGTGTCCCAGGACGCCTGGACACCCTAGGCAAAAGCCTGGGGTGATGTGGTGACTACCCATATTACCACCCAGTTGTCAGAAATCTTAATTCTTTAACCTATTGAGAGCCAGCACTCTCCCCTTGACAAGTAAAATCATCTGGTGCTAGACAGAGTAAAATAATAAAGTATGGCACTTTAGGCCTCATTAATTTAATTTAATTTAATTTATTAACTTTACCACATTCAAACAATTAACGTTAACACAAAAACTGGTCTACTTACAGGGCAATCGCAACAGCTTGCGCCAATTACTGCGATCCCTCAATGTTAGACAAATACACTATATATGTACATAGAAAAAATCAATTACTAACAAACTATCAGATTCAACTTTTCACATTGTGGCCCGCAGGACCACTTCTAATTAGAGCACACTGCAGCTCAATGAATTAAACTTATATGTATATATATATATATATATATATATATATATATATATATATATATATATATATATATATATATATATATATATATATATATATATATAGCCTACGGTACCAATTTATAGCTTTCAATCAGATGTAAAAATAGAAAAAAAAAATTTTTACAGCTTTGTTACACACATAGTTATTCAATCACCATTTAAAGACTTTCAGGAATTATTTGGGGGAGGGGCTAATTGGCCCCCTTGTATGCACTGATAATAAGAATATTTATATCAGTAATCTGTAGTCTCAGATGATATTTCCCCCATTTCCATGATTGTTTAAGTGCTCATAACTGTAAAAGTGTGGTTGCAACTTGCTTTCAAGTGTTTAAAGGCTCAATGTTATATTGCTCCATAATAGGGCTTTTTGCTTGACAACCTGCCTAAAGCGCCTGATTCACAGTTAGTGATTTTGTTAACGAATTTCTCATCCTGACAGATTCAAATGAGTGGGCTTGCATACAATTGGTTTTCACAAGTATACGTTTCCATGTCTTTTGCATGTTACTCACCCAGTGGTCTCCCCCTTAGCAGGAGAAATATTTGCCGAAAAAGATTTGCTGGTTGAGAACCTGAATTAAGATCATCTCAAAACACGTCTCAATGTGAAGATGGCTCACCTCCATATAAACACATCCTAATTTTATCCAGTAATTATTGACACAATAATTTATAGGATATTCAATATATAAGTTAAACATGCCACCATACTGCATATTATTAATATCACCAAAATATTTACAAATAAAGTAACATTGAATTTGTAAATATTGCATTGCCGGTAATGGTATACGCGCCATATTAAACTAATGCATATATGTCAACCAAACGGTATTGTCGTTGACAATACGAGTCTTTAATTCAAAAATATACCAACCAGACATGCAGTTACATGTAATATTATTTCACATTGTAACTTTATCACAAAGAAATTAAATTAATATATACTAGTGAATCGACTGGATAAATAAAACATTGTTCATGAATCATGATGACATGTTTGCATGATAACATTCGGTGCTCAGCTAATATTTCGCTGTAATATATTCGATCACAATAAATTTACATACACACTTTGCATACAGATACAAGTTATAAATATTAGAAGTCAGATTCAGTCTCACCTTGCAGGTATTAAAGCATAAGCGCAGGTCTATCTTTCTAGACGTTCGTATATGTTTTCTATTCCAACTTCGCTTGCTGTCTTCCCGACCACAATGTTGATTCAACAGTTCCGCTTGAAACTTAGTTTCGTACTAGAAGGCATGCACGAACAATGCACAGTGACAAGTTTCCGAACTGTTCCCGATTTAACCATTTCCATAATATTGCGCAACAAAAACATGGCCACCGTGTCGCACCGTGTCTCACGTGACAAAATCTCGGCCTGTGATTGGCTTGACACGCTCCACCGTGTCAAGAAGTTACTATATTTAGTAACAGCAGAACCGCGGACCGTGTCTCAAAATCGCAGTCGCATTTGACGAACATTTTCCGAACTTAAAATGATCAACTTCGAGTAGTTCTCGGTTATCGTCGTGGCAAACATTTAATATCCAGCAAGTGCGGGGTTTTCCCAGTGGGTTTTCCCAATGTTTTGAACCTTTTACAGCACAGGAATTACATCTTTTGAGATATTTACGTTTTTATGTCGCGATTTTGTAATTTTGTTTGAAAAAACCCAGTAATACGTAACGCTGGAGCAGGAGTATATATCTGTTTGAAGTTTTAATGTTTGGGACATTTATACGTATAAATAACGATCGCTTCCGTCCTTATAGACCAATTTAGAAAATATGACGATCTCAAAAATCTGACCGTGTCTCAAGCCACGCTTGCTACCCCCTGGATCCGCCCCTGAAGATAAAAAGTCACTGGAGCATCATTGGAAGAGTGTTCCTACGACAACCGTTAAAGGGCGCGAGATTTGAAATGGTCGAATTACCCTAGTGTTAAAATGCGGCCCGAAGAAAGGAAAAGACGAAGTCATACCACTTGTTGTCTCATATATTTCGACTGGAGTTTATGAAACATATTTGTTAAATATCACGTGCGTGCGTTGGTCTGGTTGTAATAGTTGGTAATAAGTGTGATAATGTTGGTAATTGTTTTATTATAAATATTACAATCGGGAAAGATACAGAAAACAAAATATTTAAAGAGAATTAAATAATAAATACTCGCCCAAGATTGTTTGGCTTTGTTTTCATGATCTGTTTGTTTTCGGACAAGAATTTTGACAATTCCCTGTGTTTCGGGTGGAAGATTTCGTTCGCTTTTATACAACCTTTCGACCGCACTGGCGACCGTGCTCCGAAGTTCCACACGATAGCAATATTGTGACAGTTGCTGTATATATTGAGACTTATAGCAAGGGGTTGTTGACAAATCAGGAACTAGAATAAAATATGAATGTATAATGAATAAATTAGGTAATTTAACCGGTAAATAACTTTGAGAATAAATTCATACACATTTCCTTTCACAGTAAATCTGCAAGTTAGCACTTATTGGTAGATACATTACACTGATACTTTAATCGGTAAATTGAAAGACAGTAATTCTGAGCATATATATAACAATGATCGTCATAATTATTTTGTTCACTCCTTGTTAGGTCAATCAAAACCATTTCCTGTCTTTTGCAACATGGAAGCTGGAGGTAATTATCCGTCTCGGCAGCCCAGATAGGCCTACGAGATACAAACGTCCTGCTGAGCAGTTATTTATTGATTTATTTATACAAGATAATAATATTAGTGAATAAAATTGAAGATGGCGAAGGCTATTTACGCCAATTTCGTATTTTGAAAATGTAGGCCTAGGTATATTTTTCGTTCTAAATTGTACATGCAACCCAGCAATCATTGTCGGAAAGAAAACGATCATTTGTAGTTGTAGAACAACAATAATTCCACTAGAACCGTCTCGAGACGCAGCGGATGAGTAAGAAGGTAGAAATCTGCAATTTGCACTTCGACTTGGTATATGATCGAACTCCTTCGTTTTATAGAGTATTTTAAAATGTGCCGGCACAAATGCAAAACGGGTCTGTGAGCGACGATTGCCTGTGCCTGCGCGACGTGTGTCTGTGCCACTGTGCCAATGAACTTACGAGATTGATCGTTTTGAAGCTATTTAAAACATTCGCAGTGAGTGTTTTATCAGACCTGAAGATATTCCGCTTCGTCTCGCATCTTTATATCTGTTAAAACACTGCTGCTCATGTTTTAAAGAGCACTTAAACTATTTAACTTAATAATCTTTGGAATAAAATCAGTTCGAATCAGACAGTTTGGCTCTTGTAAATCCAATTTTTTTATATTTATTGAATTTACAGGCTGGACTTTGGTATTTAAGCTCATAGCGGGAATCTCTGGAGGACCAGCAAAAACTTGGAGAATGCCGTTCCCAACCTACGAATACTCGCTGGCAGCTCTTAATACAAATAATGATTTTAAACATCATTACAAAAACCGTCTTGTTCAAAACTGGAGTGTGTTCAAGCCATCGGAGGTATGACTGAACCGATATATATATATATATATATATATATATATATATATATATATATATATATATATATATATATATATATATATATATATATATATATATATATTGTTAGTATTTATTGAAATATATAGTTTTTGTTCCATTATGACCATTTGTTTAAATTTAATAGCGTTTTAGCGTTTTTAAAAGCCTGTTAAATCGAGGATTGAGTGGCTTTATTCTTTAAAAGATACTTTTATCATCATATTTTTACATTAACTTATTAATATAATGTGTAACAAGTGAACAGACACTTCCGGGCCTGGACAAGTGGACATGACGAATCCTTGATGAGCAGCGTGGCGATCAAAATGACGTATAAAAATACAGGGAATTTTTAAAATATTGTTTGTATAAATGACATAGGGAAACTCATCAAATATTTGGACTACGGACCTTCAAATATATGCCAAGTATTTATCTGATTCATTAGCTGAATAACTGTTTCTTCGCTCGTTTTAAATTTTCGTCAATTTGGATATTTGGTCGATCTCATGATAGATAGATACTGTAATTTGTCAACATTGTGTTGCAGCTTGTAGACATGAATATTTTCGTTTGCGGTCTGACAATAACACTTCTCTTCATTGTTTCTAATCCTTGAATAACAACTTATTCCTTGGTCTCGGAGTCCTAACTTAAGAAATGTGGATGACTTTGGTTGGAACATGTTCAATGTTTGTGTTCAGATATCAAAATTTATGTCCAAGTGAACTTCGTTGTGTACACTTCATCTGGCTCACTAGTCACAATTGGGTCAAATGGTGTATTATAACACGATTTTTGGTCTAGTGAGCTGGTTGGGACAGCTTATGACCTTTAGTGTGAGACGACCAGTGCAGGATATCAAGACTTGCTCAAGAAGAAGCTGGACCAGTCTGGATTGTGTGGATCCAATCTCAAAAATATACGAAATTAATATATGAGGTAGGGCAGGTATATATTTAGCCCATATGAATGGGCAAGAAAAGATTGCTCTGTGTAATATCATACTACAGTACCTGGTTTATTCTACAAGATTATTTCTAAAATGTTCCGATTGTAGTTTCAGGATATGTTAAGGGTCTGTTTATACGATATGGGCTTGGCAACATTGAACCCTGAAGGCAAGTTCATGGCACGCGCATTGTTGGGATAGCGTGCTTACTGTATATGGTGAATTTTTGGCTTGCATAGTTGGGCTTGTGGCAACGGATTCTTCGTGCTTAAATTAAGCAGTATATTAACAGGATAGGATATCAACAATACAGGCAAATGTCGTCTCTTCCTAACCAGGTCATAAGAACAGGTCCAAATTGTGACTAGTGAGCCATAATATAAGTAAGAAACAATGAGCGTTCTATGTCCATAATTTTTTATATTTGAACAGAATTTTGACATCTGTCCCAAAGACATCGATCGATGACGAATCATGTCTCCACTTACTGTGCGTGCCCTTTTGAATGCGCCATTTTGAATTTTGGCCAGGAGTGCAAACTACAAAGTATAAACAAAGCTAAAACTACGTTTTCGTCATCAAAACGTTTTGTCTTGTTGTCTTATTTGTAGTTTGAGGATAGATCTTGAGTTCCTTGAAGGCACAAACTGTCAAAGCAAAATGTGCAGTTACAAAACGGTGGAAATCGTGCAGCCTTGTAAAAAAACAAAGTACCTGTAGTTTCGCGGAAATATAATTTACTCATAAAACATTTTTGTTTCTCGACGCAAGCTTCTCGACTTTTGCTAATATCTTATAAGATTACAAAATGATAGTTCTTTCTTCGTCAGGTGACGTTTTTCTTCAATGTATACGAAGTGTTTTCATGTTCTTGAAACAAAAATATTTAGTTGTCGATATTAAACAGTAAATTGCCTAAAAATAATCGTCGAAAACTATGGTTTCAAAAGCGTTACCTCAACTCTCAAGCTCAAGCAACGTAGAAAATATGAAACGTGATTGTGTATATTTTGTATATTTTTACATTAACTTATTAATATACTGTGTAAGAAGTGAACAGGCACTTCCTGGCCTGGACAAGTTGACATGACGAATCCTTGATGAGCAGCGTGGCGATCAAAATGGCGTATAAAAATACAGGGAATTTTTAAAATTTTGTTTGTATAAATGACATAAAGAAACTCATCAAATATTTGGACTACGGACCTTCAAATCTATGCCAAGTATCTATCTGATTCATTAGTTGAATAACTGCTTCTTCGCTCGTTTGTCGTCGATTTGGGTATTTGGTCGATCTCAGGATAGATAGATACTGTAATTTGTCAACATTGTGTTGCAGCCTGTAGACATGAATATTTTCGTTTGTTTGACAATAACACTTCTCTTCATTGTTTCTAATCCTTGAATAACAACTTATTCCTTGGTCTCGGAGTCCTAACTAAAGGAAGGTGGATGACTTTGGTTGGAACATGTTCAATGTTCGTGTTCAGATATCAAAATTTATGTCCAAGTGAACTTCGTTGTGTTCACTTCATCTGGCTCACTAGTCACAATCGGGCCAAATGGTGTATTATAACACATTTTTGGTTTCAAAAGCGTTGCCTCAACTCTCAAGCTCAAGCAACGTAGAAAAATATGAAAAGTGATTGTGTTTATTCTGCATGTATTCTGTCCAGAACTGTTACTTTTCGTAAAAAAGCCCACTGTAATGGGTTTCTAGACACTTTTACTTCTTTACAAACCGTTCTTCTCCGTTGAAGTCTCGATATAAAATTGTTGCCAACTTTTCAGTTGAAAACAACAATTCGCACTCCCTGCAACCGCGTGAAATTCCCCGCCTCAGGAGTCTTGGCTTCGATTACTTTTGTTTTATTTGCCTTGATCGCGTTAAGAGAGTTATTTTTCAAGCCGCCTGGTGGATAGCCAAAAGAGTTAACATTAACGTCTGTATGGTTATTTGACAAAATTTCAGCTAGTTAAAGATTGTCAGTTTGGCTTTCGCAAATTTCAATCAACAGGTACAGCGTTACTAGACTGTACTAATATTTGGTATATGAATATTGACAAATAATTATTTAACTTAGTTGTATTAATTGACTTAAAAAAAGCATTTGTTACTGTCGACCACCAGATTTTGCTAAAAACACTCGGACTTTATGGCATAAAAGGAGATGCTTTGGCTTTACTAAAATCGTACTTGATGAATCGCACTCAGAAATGCCAAGTAAATGGAACTATTTCATCGGAGCGGTTTATTAAGTGTGGTGTTCCACAAGACTCTATTTAGGGCCATTATTCTTTTTATTATATATTAATGACTTGCCTCAGTGTCTAAACAAATGAAAACCTCGACTGTTTGCTGATGATACAAACCTAACAGCTGCGGGAGAATCTCTAAATGATGTTGAAGCTGCAATGAATTCTGATTTAGAAAACTTTAGGAAATAGTCCACATGTTGTGGCACAAAAAAGTTCAGTTTTATTAAGCACGTCTTAGATCTGAGAATTTTTTTCAAAACTTACCATTTTCGATCACGCTGATTCCGAATCTGAAGAGTTCCCAAGTCGTACACCCCCAGTCTTTTTGTATTTTCCATTTTAAACCACCATTCATGGAAAACAACTTGCGCCATCTTTAATTTATACCGTAGCCTTTTACAAAATTCCATACATGGCCAGAAATGGAGGACATCAAGCGGTCGGGCGTGCGGGCTCATGTTTTCTTGATAATTCAATGCACCGTACAGATCAGTGGTTCGGTTTTGGCAAAATGGCTGTTTATTTTTACTAGTATAGCTCAGTGAGTTTTACCGAGAACTAAATAATCTGAGCACGGCAGATTTATAAATTGAAAATAAGAAGAGATAAGGTAATGAATGGCTTTCAACACATAATTTCCATTGCAAACAAGTATACATAGGGCGCAAAGCCAAAGGCGGAATATCCGACATTGCAAATACAACCAGATATATAAAAAACAAGCAAAATTATAAAATATAACAAACTTTACGCCAACCGAGTCTTGATCGATGCTCAAATTTCAAAAGTCTACCAATGCTCAATAGTTATAAATGTTTTGAAGTCGGCAAATCAAAATTATTACGAAATCCCGCGAATTTTAGAATGTTTACGAGACTACAGCCTAAGTTGACAGCGGTTAAAACCATTGTAACGTAGCAACAGCTTTATAAAAGCAATGGCGGACAACAAATATAACTCTTGGTGCGAAATTTGTGATATTTTTGTTCAAAATACGGTGCATTTCTCATCACAATTGGAAAGACACCTCTCTACAAAATACATGCAATTCATCGCTTTGTGGAACATACTAGTGTATACTTTTACGCTTCATACAAGTGACAATAATAAAGAGGAATACTGTACGAAGCAATTCAGATATGCACATTTGACGATATCTGTAAAGAACGAGTTGAAATTGGACCTGCAAAATACCGAATATGTCGAAATCACATACTTTCCTATGCAGAGACTAGGCAGAGATATTGATTGCTCGGGAACATACTTAGACAACTCGAGTGGTACCAATTTTTTTACGGATAAAAGTTGGACAGAATTGGTGAAGTTTGAGATATGCACATTTTGGATTTCTTAACCATAAGTTATCAAAAATACAAATATTACATTATTCCCATTCAAATTATATAAGAAGACGCCATTTTGAATATTTATTTTGAGTCAAAATGCGCATGCTTGGCAGCCATGTTGGACTCCATTTCTGGCCATGAGTGACACATTTTTAAATTATACAACAGTCCATCAATTTAATGACCAGGTAGCACTTTTGAATGATAGAATATAATCTTCCGGATCTCTATACCGAACTGGATAACCCGTTCCAACCTTATTATTTAAAGAAAACAACCTTGAAAAACAAGAAAATGTAGGGTTTTAACTATTTTTTTAAAAAAATGGGCTTTAAAATGAATAAGTTTGAATATGTAGTGACTTCTTTGAAGTTTTCCGCGTAATATGGGAGATAGCGAGGGTAGATCAGCTTGCATCATCCATTTTGACGGAAAATTTGTGCCAAAAAAAGACTATCTAATGAAACTTTGAAAACTATATGTTTGAGAAGTGAGCAATGGGTTGCTCTTCCAGGCAACGAGTGCCACGACAAGCAAAAGAATATTGCAAATCAGTCTTTTGAATTTATACCTGACCACGTTAAAGATATTCAGGAGTTACAAGAGCCTGCATTTTATCACATGTCTAGTTATCGAAGTTTTACTGATGTCACTAAATTGCAACGAGCTAAAAATTCTACCGAAAAGAGAATTTCTGCAGGTCTTACTCAAAATATTAAACCAGAAAGCAAAGATACGGAGGATAGTGGCCCTAAAGAAAAGATACGAAGGTCAAGAAGACCGAGAGATCAAAATGGCAGAAACGATGCTAACATTTCTACTCGAAAGTCATCGCATGTTCTTCCGGGATGTTGCTTAATATGCAAGAACCGGGACCAATATATGTCACTGATCCAGTAAGTATACTATTCAATGAAATGTATATGCGTTTATAATACCATATTCCAACTATTTTGTCTACTTGTAGAATACGAAGAAAAGGATGAAACGGGGCCTTTCGCTTGCACAGACAATTACCGCTGGACGTCTTCTAACGGCAGCAGAAGTAAAAAATGATGAGAGCGTTTTGGTCCACATACGTGGGCAGGACTGTGTTGCTGTAGAAGTAAGATATAATCGGATATGTTATTACAAGTATACAAAGAATGTTTCAAATATGGACAAGGCAAAGACAAATTTAGGAGCTTCAGTCTACGACAAGGCATTTGATGCTATTTGTACTACTGTAATAGAAAAGAGAATTATAGACGGTAAGGAAATATTCCTGTTGAGTAATATTTTGAAGAAGTTCAAAGAAGCTGTGATTCAAATTGATGTTGATTCAGATAGTAATGTCCCATGCCAATAGTCACGATTAAAGAAAAGAATTGAATCGCGCTATCCCAAATCAATAGTGTTTCATGCGTCTAAAAGCAGAAACATAGGAACACTAGTTTATTCAGCTGACCTTGTTGCTGTAGAAATAGCAGATGATGCCATGGAAATTGATCAAACTGGCAGCAACGATGATGAAAACGATGACTGCTACGACGAGGTGGGTAGAAATAAGGAAGATATGGAAGCACGTCAAGTGTTCAATGTCGCAATGGAAATGAGAGGAATATTTAGAGATGCCAAAGGTGTGGCAGATTGGCCACCTGATGCTACCGATTTGAGTCTTGCAAATGCACTTCAATCTATACCTCACCAATTATTTAACTTTATTGCATGGATGGTTGGATTTTCTGATGAACCAGAATTGCAACATAAAGTTATCATACCGCATGATCATTCCTGCAAGGTTGCTTCAATATGCCAAGATTTGATTTATGCTGAGGCAAAAGGAAGAAAACAAACACACAAATCATTGGCGCTTGGCATGACTGTTCGCCAGTCAAATGGATCAAGAAAGCTGATCGATATTTTATATGGACTTGGACACGCTGTTTCGCCGACACTGTATGTACACGTGATTCAGCACTGGCTACACTTCAAACGTCTGACTCTGTGATCATACCATGAAATGCGAATGATGGCGTGTTTAGTACAATAGTATGGGACAATAACGATTTCCTTGAAGAGACAGTGACCGGCAAAGGTACAACACATGTTGTAAATGGAATCGTTATCCAAAAGGGGGCACCTTCACATCGCGATAAATATCTTGTAAGTAAAAAGGTCCGTAGAATAAAGGTTCCTGCCACCGACATTGAACCGTATTTCAGTGCAAAGAAAGGTCTTCCATCGTTAAGGCAACATAATTCCGATGACGATTTCGAGATTCAGGATGATGATTTCCTTCAAATCCCAGGGAGAAATCTGGACCAAGCGTTTGTGATATGTCGAATATTCTCAACCTATATTGGATGCGTTGTTCCTGGATGGACAGGATTCAATACAAAGCTAGTCCTAGGGACTCCAGCATTATCAAACATTGGCTATATTCCAGTAATTGACAACCCTGTAACAGATTTGGCTACAATCAACGCAATTTTGAAGAAGAGCGTTTCTATTTGTGAACGTATGCAAATTCCGGAAATTGTGGTTGTACCAACTAAAGTCACGTGCACGTTAGCTGCAAAAGAACTAATTACTGCAAATACAATGTCTTCAACAAAGGCGTCTCTCTATAGAATAGCAGCTATTAATGAATATATCAAAAATACTAATTCACATCTCTCTTTTTAGAAAAAACGCAAAATTATATTATTTAGTACATGATTGGTGTAAATATTGTAAATTACTCTGAACTATAATTATCTCTTTTGTCTTTTCACTATTATTTCTGTTTATATATATATATATATACGTATATATATATATATATATATATATATATATATATATATATATATATATATATATATATATATATATATATATATATATATATATATGTATATATATCGTTTTGTGGGCAAATAAATATCTATCTATCTCTCTATTATTTTCGATGAGTTAAAGCTCTCCAATGAGAGGTAATGAGGTACGCTTTTGTCCGCTAAATATCCACGGGAAATTTAGGATTTTTATGTCTTCTAATTTTCCCTCATAGAGCATGCAGGGTCAAATTAGAAGACAAAGAAATAATTTGTTTTCAACGAAATTTTCCTTGGAAATTTAGAAGGCATAAGCGTATATACATGAAAATCGAGGTGATCATAATAATATATCAGTAAGATACTTTTTGTTTTCTACAAGTGACGATAGTCCAAAAATACCGATTTAAATCGTGAATTTCCCTTTTTTTCTTAGAACTGTAAATTGAACTGTATTAAATAAAAGCTAAAACTTCTAGGAACTTTTACCTGAATAAATGCAATATAATAGAAAGTTTTCTGCGCGGTTAAAATTTTAGTCGATTGAAGGTATTGTTTCAGTTCTATTCATTTCACTGTTATTCCAGTTCTATTCATATTCAGTTATATATTGATTTAGTTTTCCATTTTTATTCATTCCCATTCCACCTAGCCACCCCGTTTCGCTACTCCTGCTTTCTATGGAAGTACTACAAAGTTTTTGCAAAAACATCAATCTTCATAGGTCTAAACTTTCTATTTTTTTAGGCTAGAGTGGTTTTGTACAAAGGTGGCAAAGAAGAGGTTGTGCTGAGGTTCAATGCTGCTAACAGCAACAATGTGGACTGGTTTTCTGCTGCAAAAGTTTTTGAATCACCATGGCAAGATATCTTAAGCGAGAAAAAGAACTACTTTACTGTTGGTGGTCCATGCTGGTCAACAGGTTGCAGAGATTTTCACATCAATAACGCTTACGGTGGCTGTCCTGCAGATGATGGTTGGCTCTCTGTTGGAGAAAGCGCTTCATGCAAATGGGAAAAAAGATTCCCAGCTGGAGTGAAGCTGATCTACAGTAAAGTTGCTACTCACGTCAACTACAATACCTTCAGTGAGTTTCGACCGGTTTCATGGGGATTATATTATCCCCGAGCCGACGGCGCGAAGCGCCGTGCGAGGGTACTAATTCCCCCCGGCTATTTCCACTCGGGGAAACGAAAGCATTAGCGCAGTCTAAAGTTCATCAATTATCGCGGGCGTGGGTCACCAAAGGTGTTGGGTGGGTGGACATCCTCACTGATTTCAAAAATATGGTGGACTATCACGAATAGCGGACACTGATTGGTCCAATTTAAAGTTTGCATTATAACGACTGCATGACGACAGCGCAATAGCAAACATTTCTTGATTTGATGATTCGGATAAATTTCTTGCAAATATATTTCATTTTGAATTTTTTTTCTGTGTTGGTGTTGTGTACTGAGGTGAATAATATGTTTGCGATGTTACTCTGAGTGCATATCCACACCGGGTGAGCTTGAAAAATATGCCCGGCCACGGTGGGATTCGAACCTACGACCTTTGGAATACTAGCCCAATGCTCTTCCAACTGAGCTACGCGGTCAGGACGGTTCGAGTAAGTGATATTTCGGAACAGTATCTAGTTCCTTCAATACCAATGTGTTCTTGTAATATGATTTTTTTTCTGTGTTGGTGTTGTGTACTCAGGTGAATAATATGTTTGTGATGTTACTCTGAGTGCATATCCACACCGGGCGAGCTTGAAAAATATGCCCTGCCACGGTGGGATTCGAACCTACGACCTTTGGAATACTAGC
>CACRXK020003833.1:0-34332 GCA_902702795.2 Paramuricea clavata | reverse complement strand
GGGTTGAGTTGCCCCTGCTGCCCTCTGTGCTGTGCCTTGTTAGATTTGTACTATCATGCTTGACTTTAAAATCTTATTTACTATTATATTTATTATAATAAGTGATGAAAATGTGAATCAAGTTTTTTTGCAGATACATGTATGCGTTGCATACCTTTTTTTATACGTTACAATAATTGAAAGGTCACATGTTTTAATGCCTGTCTGTGTTCTGCGCAAAAGACGGTTTTCCAGTCGTCCTGTGTGTATACTTGATCAGTTCAAAATCATGTACTTTCATATCTCCCAGACTTTTAGTAAAAGCCTCCATCACCTCCACTTCAGAGACCCTATCTAGGGCATTATCAAAGTACATGCACAGATGTTCGTCTTTTTCCATTGTAAGGCATTGATGATGCGTCTGAGATAAGTGTTGTGCCATACACCCATGACAGTTCTCAACAACCAGCTGAGAAATAACGGCTGCAGTTTTTTCGGCGGAAACCCTTAAGAGTTTTTTAATGAGAAAGAACAAGTTTGTTATTGATAAAGAACAAGTTCTTTATTGTCAATATCAATAGGTTTAGACATGTTTGCCTCTCAATTACTTTTAGTTAATGAATGGTTCCTAGGACGGGAAGACGCCCTATATATATATCAGTGTGTAAACCTGGGAAACCCTTTCTTCTATGTCAGAGCGCACATTGTGGGTCACTACTATAGCAAGACCCCAAAGTTGAACAAAAATCATAATAAACAGAAAATGTTCAGAATAGGTATTAGTGCAGGGCGAAATGATTTTAATCTCGAGGGGCATGTACAAGTGGGATACTGTAGTAAAACCATTAAAAACCACGAATCCACCAGAAGGGCCGGCGGAGTTCAGCGTCCTGAATTTACTGAGTCACCTCAGGAGAACAGTGCTCAAAACGCTAAAGAGTAATGCTTCCCCTTTCATTCTACACGCGAACATGGACGGCTACTTATCTAGTGTTTATTACAATCTGGAATGGCCCGGAGGACTCGGAGGAGTGGACTGCCTGTACAAGGATGTTAGAGGAAACAGCAGGTTTGCAATAAGTCGAAGACAGGTCAAAGAGTGGCTGATGCAACAGGATGCGTACACCCTGCATAAGCGCATGTGCCGCCATTTTAAGCGGAACCGTGTTATCGTAGGTGGTATTGATCAGCAATGGCAAATGGATCTGGCCGATATGCAATCTATGCAGAAGTTTAATGATACTTGTATGCATACCTACTTGTATGCATTGACGTTTTTTCCAAATATGCATGGGTCATTCCACTGAAGGACAAAATGGGCCCCACACTTGTTAAAGCGTTCAAAGTTATCCTATTATCCAGGCGCAAACCTGAAAAGATTATGACCGATCAGGGAACCGAATTTTTAAACAGGCATTTTCGGGAATTATGAAAGAGGAAGATATTGAATTGTACAATACGTACAACTAAACAAAGGCTTTCTATTGTGGAACGTTTAATCTGCACCCTCAAAACAAAAATGTGGCGTTATTTCACGGCCAAGAAAACCATGCGTTACGTGGACATGCTTCCCGACATGGTCTATTCTTATAACCACAGCGTTCACCGGAGTATTAAGGCAAAACCTGTGGATGTTACCTCCGCAAATGGAAAGTAAGTGTGGCACACTCTGTATGGTGATCATAATGCCATAAACAACGTCAAGTATAAGGTTAAGATTGGAGGCCAGGTTAGAATTAGCAAGATGAAACACACGTTTGAAAAAGGGTACTTGCCAAATTTTTCCAAATTTTTATTATTAACAAGCAAATACCCCGTGATCCCCTGGTATATAAACTAAGGAACCTGGATGATGAGGAACTTAAGGGAACGTTTTACGAAAAGGAGCTACACAAGATCGTTAAGAAGGATGGTGTTTATGAAATTGAAGAAATCCTGAAAAAGCGCGGACAGGGTAATAATGTTCATTACCTTGTAAAATGGCTAGGCCATTAGACCAAGAACATCAAGGCGACACAACTGTTCGTAATCCAACTGATTTGTTTGAGTGAGCAACATTGTCTTCCTGTCGAATTCTTTCCCTGGAGACATCAAGAACCATTCTAGTTGAGTCAGCTCTGCAACTGGTTCCATGTCCTTTCCAACTCTAGGCAGTGTCTCAGTTTTTATTCTAGAGTAGTCTCCACTGCCCAGAACAACGTGAACAGGAAGCATTGGTTTTTTGTCTCGATCTTTTATGGTCACTCCCTTCAAGTGTGGATATTTGTAGATAAGATTTTCGTAGTCGGGATTCTCAAGGAAAAGCAATTCTGGCTTATCGACTTTGATTAAATTTGTTGTCATGGCAAAATTGTTCTCTGTTGATTTAATTTTTAATGTCTCTAAACGTGCTTGTTTTGAACACATAAGCATGTCGATCTTCCTTGTTTGTACATCTAGGGGTTTAATGTGAAGTTTGTGTATTAACTTGGCTGATGCGTAGCAACTTTCCGCTCCAGAGTCTATCAAAGCTCTGCATAACGCTCTTACACACACGTTGACAACAGGTAAAACACCTTCGCTCGATTGGTTTGTAGTGTAAAGTCACAGATGGATGTGTGATGACATCGATCGCATTGTTGGCAACTTCTCTTACTTGGTTTTATCCAGTGCAGTTAAAACATAGACGGTGTTTTGCTAGTATCTGTCTTCGCTCCAAAACAGTTGTCACCTTTGAGCACTCACTTGATCTGTGATCTTTTTCTTTGCAATACACGCACCCCGTTTGTTGGACTTGATCATGTGTGTGATACAATTTGCCAGGGGGAGGTGGCCGACGGTACTCACAATCCCGGGATCTGGTTTCATTCGACTGTTCGATTGGATTTCTTCGCGTCCAAAGATGCAGGGCTTCGACAAAATCCCAACTTTCCCAATCCGGGTCGGTTCTTGTAAGATCACCATGAATTCCTAGTAATTTTTCGAGTGTTAAAGCCACATTTCCATTAACTTGCTGCAAACATCCCATAGTTTCCAAAGACTGCACGGCATACATCAAAGTGTCATTGTGTATTTTCTTAATGTTTACGTTTGGTATGACCGGAAGTTTGAGAATTTGTTTCATATATGCCTTTATAATTTCGCATTTTTTCCCATATTTCTCTTCTAGTATAGTTTGGCTCTGACATAGCCCTCACCAGTGAACAGTAGAGCTTCTACCGTCTTTCTTACGTTTGTGTCGAGTAATTCGCGTAAGTAAGCGAATTTTGTAACGTTTGGAATTCCACTTTTATCGATTGTCTCACTGAACTGATTCCAAAATGTTGTCCAATCTTGGTATGTCCCGTTAAACTTAGTAATTGTTAACTTAGGTAGTTTCGCTTGTACCTCGTCTTTGGCGCCGACGTTTTCACTTGAAAGTTTTAATTCAGATTTCAGTTTTATTTTTGCCACATAAAGTTTGCGTTCGTGGTGTAATTATTCTTCTCGCTCATGTTGTTTCCCTTCTCTTGTGATTTGATCTTGCCATTGTTGTAGTCGCTTAACTTCATCATCTGCCTTCGCTAGCTGTACTTCAATTTCCCCAATCCATTTCTCTATCTCGTCAGGATCTGCTTTGTCTGTAATTTTCTTCGCTTCGACTTCTCCCTTCAGTAATTCTATCTTGGTTGTTATTGTCTCAAGTGCCGTTTGTTGACGTGCTATAGGGTGTTGGCTCTCTGTCTGAAGTATGTCCGCGCACGTCCCACAAGCGAACCGCACAATTGTAAGCCTTATAAACCCAACACTAAATAACCCATTGCAATTTAAAGTCAATGTTCTCTACATTTACTGCTGATCCCACTTTTTAAACAAGTATTTTTTTTGGAACGATTCCTTAACACAACCGTCACCAACAATCCCTAATTATAACTAAGCCAATTTCTTGGTATGTTCAAACGGCCCCATATATACTGATGGTAATGTCATGCCCTGTCCTTGGGTGTCTCCCGTTGGGGTATCTGCAGAGGAGGTGTCTGTACAGGAGGTGATCCATGGCTAACAGGGCCAGGTCCCTGGATCTCCTCCCACCTTTTTGCGTTTCCAGCAATATCCCTTGGTATATTAAGCCTTGGCAATCCTTGAAAAAATTCCTGTGAGCAAATTCCCACCCCTAATTCCGCGATAATTCCTCGAATTCCTTTTGATATTCCCCATAGCAGTATATTATTTTTGTCAGCACAGATTCAAACAATTCCTCCGCATTCTGCAATATACGCCGTGTCAAATAGGACTTTCCACTCTGTGTTTGACCACAAATAAAAAAAGTCGCAGGAGTCCTAAATCTCACATCCATTACACACCTGTGCAGATTACACAATAAACTCTACGACACCCATTCCCAAACTTTATAATACAACTACCAAAAACACCCAAAATGCATGCCTACAAAATAATTTAATCCACAACAAACATTTCAAAAAATCTTTTTTAATTTACAATTAAAACTTTTTTACAAACACAATATATCAGCCTTTTTTACATAAACAACATTCCCCTAACTACAAGAAAAAGCATCCTTTTCACTATAAACTATTTCTTTACTAACAGTTCTCTGTTCGAAACGTTCATTCCAAAATTTCAGGTTCATCCCCTACAAACCATTCCTAAACAATAAAACAACACATTAATACATACATACATACATACATACATACACTTTATTTCAACACGGAAGAATCAACAGTACAAGAATAAAATACACAAATTTAAATATATACAATGTTAGTCAAAAGATAAAAATAATAATTACTGTTTTACATGATTGCCGCGCAAGAGTCCATAAATATGCTCAGTATACTATAGGAAATTAGTCAATGAATTGAGAGAAGGGGCTGATCTGAGCTGTTCTGACAAGCTGTTCCACAGGGAAGCACCACTGTTGCTGAAAGAACATTTTAATTAGTCTGTTCGAGGTTTTGGAACAGACAGTTTATTTAGAGAATTTCTCAGATCATGATTGCTCACTTTGGGTGTAAATAACTGCTGCAAGTGTTGAGGAGCACAATTATTAACTTTGTACATTAGGATAGCTTTTTGCTTCATGTGATTTTTTGCCAAAACACTCCATCCCAACTCAGAAAGTAGGGATGCTGACGAAACCTCATACGAGGACCTGGTCATTACCCTAGACGCACGATTTTGCAGCTTTTGTAGTTTCTCAGGCAGTTTTAAACCAATACCATCCCACACTGGAGAGCAATAAGTAAAATAGGGCTCGACCAGGCCCCTGTATGCCTTCACAGCCGTTTCTCTATTGATGAAAGGTCTTACGCGCTTAAGAGCACTAATACCGGACGAAATTTTTTTGGTAATATTATTGATATGGTTTTTCCAAGTTAAGTGCTCGTCGATTGTTAGACCTAACGACTTTGTAGATTGAACTTTTTTTATCTTTTTGTTGTCTACAAAGACATTTAAATCGTTGGTTTCACTGAAGGTTGCAAGTCTCTGACGGGAGCCAATGACCATAAGTTCGGTTTTTGCAATATTAAGACTTAATTTATTGGATTGTAGCCAGGTATTTAGATTGATCAATTCCGCATTCATTGCGTCTTCCAACTCAGAAAGATCATGGCTGTGAAAAGTTATGTTAGTATCATCGGCATACATTCTTGCTAAACCGTCATTCATACAATTTGGCAAATCATTAATATAGACCAGAAACAAGAGAGGTCCAATTATTGACCCTTGCGGAACACCATAAGTATAAGAACGGCTACTGGATAGTGTATCATTCACGAAGCACCTTTGCTTACGATCAGACAGATAAGATTTAAACCAGCCTAGAGCACTGCAATCAACTCCATAGCATTCAAATTTATTTATGAGAATTTTGTGATCAATAGTATCAAAGGCCTTTTTTAGGTCAATGAAAATAACTCCATTTACCAGACCATTATCGATATTTACGCACCAGTCATTTGTCGATTCGAGTAGAGCCGTTACAGTGCTGTAAGTAGGTCGAAATCCCGATTGTTGATGCGAGAATAGATCATTCACTGACAAGTTCTCGTAAAATTGATCATATACGATTTTTTCGAAAACTTTTGCAACACTTGAGATTATGGAGATTGGACGATAATTATTCAAATCTGATTTGTCACCATTTTTAAATATAGGAACAACCCTGGCCAATTTCCAATCACTAGGATAGATGCCCGGGGATAGTGATTTGTTGAATAAGTTTTGTTAAGGAAGGTGCTAAAATATCGGCTGCAATTATTAGTAGTTTACCCGGAAGATTGTCCATACCAGTAGATTTTGCAACGTTTATATGTTTTAGAAACTGCCTGACTTTATCAATATGAATTTCTTGAAATGAAAAAACACAATTTGGCCTTTTAATGTACTGAATAGGATTTACATTGGATTTACTAATGTCATTCACTAAATTTTTGCCAACATTGGTGAAATGAAAGTTAAAGGCATCTGTAATTTCTGAGGCCTCTGTAATTACATTATTATCATCTAAATTAATTTTGCTAACATTGCCCGACCTGCTTTGTTTACGAGAGGTCAGTTCGTTAATAAGCTTCCAAGTTTTTTAGGGTCGTTACCTGCAGCTTGATGTAAAATGGTTACGTTTTGATTGCTTAATGAGATTATTGGTTTCATTACGAGCTTTTTTATATTGATTCCAAATATGTTCATCTTTAGTAATGTCGAATTTCTTTTTTAGAGAATCTCTTTGGCGCATTTTTGAAACAACTTCCGGTGTAATCCACGGAGATTTCTTTTTCCCTAGACGTTTTTTTTTAAAGGGAGCATGTTTATTGATCACCAACGTAAATTTATTTGCCCAGTTGTACCACATTTCGTTAGGATTTTCACAATGGGAAGCCTCGTCAAAATTTAACTCATTTAAATCATGTAGGAAATTGGCTTCCTTAAATTGTTTGAAATCTCTCCTTATCACCGGTTTATTTATCTGCCACTTAGGGTAGCTGGACTTGCGAACTAAGTAAACAAGTGAATGGTCACTGATACCCAGTGAAAAAGTACCAGATGCTGTTATTTTATCAGGAAAATTGGTAATACATAAATCAATTAGAGTTTGCGAAGTTAAAGATATTCTAGTAGGTTCTGTAATCAGTTGATGAAAATCGTAAATATCTAAAATGTTTAAAAGTTCGGAGGTGTTAGAGTCGGGCGACCCTGAGAGCATATTGCAATTTATGTCGCCAAGCAGATGAAATTCGGAGTTTTCAACATCAATTTTATCCATTAAAACCTCAAAGTGAGAAAAGAGATCAGGAGGAGAACTTGGAGGTCTGTACCAAGTACCGACAAGAAATGGCCTAGAGCGAGGGTTAGTAATTTCAATTACGAGACATTCAAGGTTGTCATTTAATAGATCCTCGCGAAAACGAAAATTCAAGTTGCTTCGCAAATATATACACACTCCACCGCCACTTCTACCATTTTGTATTCGATCTTTCCTAACGAAATCGTACCCCGCCAGATGGACCTGGTCGTCATCAATAGAGAAATCAAGCTTAGTTTCATTAATGGCTAAGCCAGAAGACTATTAATATTAAGAGAGGCCATAGTAAGGCCTTTGCGAAAAACATTAGCTAACATATTGACTTTGTCGCCATTAGTATCTGTTTCTAAATAATTGGTATCGGACTGTGCACTGGCAATAAGCTATGTAGTACTGATATAGCTAGAAATATTTCTAGCTATAGTTGTGGTACCCTTACGATTGAGGTGTAACCCTCTCATGTTTAAACAGGAGGAGTCAATAGCTGCATGGTCCATAAATTCCCAGTTGTTTCCATTGCAAAAAGCCTTGATAAGTTGATTGGTTTCAACCACTTTCTTAGATAGTTCAGGCTTGTCAGTTCTAGGTAGGACACTAGATATGACTAAACTAGTTGCAGGCGACTCTCGGACAATCTGAATTCCAAGGTTGGCAATTCCTTGTGCTACTCTACGAGCTGATTGGTGACTTATATCATTTGTCCCCACGTGCAAAATAATTTTATCAGGCTCTTTACGAAGAATTGGACATAGGTAATCTTCCATGTCCATTGAATTAGCTCCCGCAAAACTCTTAACAACAATGTGATTTTGGGGATTTGACAGTCGCCAGCCTTGTATGTTCTTTATAATAGAGTCTCCTGCTATAACTGTAACTTTTTTCCCTCGATTAATTGCAGATTTAGAGTTAAGACCTGTGACATCTGTGTCAAGATCTGCGTCAATTATAACGCTATCGTTTTGGTCATATGTAGACTGCTTGTTTTTACGTTGATGCTTGGTTGAATTTGTATGCGACTTTTCATTAAAAGAGTCATACTGAATTTTTTATTTAGAATGGTTTGCGACTTTTTTAGACTTGTATTTGCGTTTTAAAGAGCGTACATGCTGGGAGCTTTCGTCACCCGACAATATTATGGATTCAGGTTTTGAATGCTGACCAACAGTATTTTGATTTGTTTGATTCATCTCAGTATCGTCAGCATTTGACGCCTCGTTGTTTTTGCAATCTTTGAAAGCTGAAATCTTATCGCTCAACTGAACAAGCTTAATTGCCGTCACCAGACACGATTTTTCCTTCTCAAGATCTTTGACGCGTGTATTAAGATCCGAATTGATGAATAGTGCATTGCTAAGCCTCTCGACTAGGGATTCATTATCATTCTTAAGCTTCTCATTTTCAGCTTGTAAAGCGGCCATATATTTGTCACCGGCATTGTTTATAGACAGCCGATTTTTTAACATACTGATATCATTAATTATGCCATTTAGGTACTATGCAGATTATCCTCGAGATGCTTAATTTTTGACTCAGTTTGACTAAATCTAATGTTCACTGATTCTAAAATGTTTACTGGGAGAAGATCATTACTGTCAAGGACATTCGTTTCACTGTCACTTACTTGTGTTACAAGGCTTTATTTAGGTAGTGAATCGTTACATCAATTTTAGATAACTAACAGTTCTTAATGTTTGTCTTCGTGGAGTAGTTTTCTAAGTTCACTTCAGCGTTGAGCAGGTTTTCACTGTTCGTGGTATGTTCGTTAATTTCTTCGTCGTTCGTTTGTTTCGTTTGAGTTTCTGCAGCTTTTCATCAGTTAAGCTTTATTCAGCATACGTCCACTGTCGACTTTCACTGTGCACGCTCTTTTATACTAACGGTTGAGGGAATCCTTTTACATGTGATCTAACAAGTGGTGTGATCCATATCCAGCCAATCAACGTTGAGTTTTAAAAGTGTAGGTTGGCGTTGTTAGTTCATTCCAGCTCTCACATTCTGTTTATTTAAGGCGTTGTCACACTTGTCGAGTCCGTTCGCTGTTAAATCGATCAATGCCAAAACAGGTTCACAACTTTAAATACTTATGCAGGTCTTATAGTAAAAACTTCGAACTATACCTATGTGAACATAACTTTACCTACAAGACTAAATTTACTCATAATTTTATTGAACTAAGATTCTGATGACGTAATATTTTAATTGCATGACCGAGTGTTATCTAGCTTGGGATGACTCATTATTACGCCTGAGTCTGTCCACGTGAAAGGTCAATGTTCATGAGACCTCATGGCAGCTGCTCTGTTTAAACAGAACTGCCCACAAGATAAACTGTAGGAATCAGGTCAATTAAACATGACATCTTCATATGTACAATGACAGCTAGTTCAACAAACTGTCACAGTCTAATGGAAGGAAATAATCAATATTTACTTTATTTTGTGCCCAAATATCCATTATCTCCCCTCATTAGGCTTTTAGTAATATTTACTTGCACGAGCATTTAAGCTGCTCTCAAGCAAACATCTTTGTGTTATTTTATTTTTAGCCTAAAATTTTATTGTATAAGTAATAATGTTTCATAACATTCCTTCCCACCTGGAATAAGCTGCCCTCAGCTTCGAGGTGTTCAAACTAAATTATTACATAACTATAGATAATGATTATATATTTTTAAGCTTGGCGCAGCTTAACACGAGCAAATTACCTATTGCCCAATAACTGAGTCCATACATATAGTTCGTGTTAATGGCTAATTATATATGTTAACACTACATACGAGATTATACAAGAAATATAGTACTTATGCCTAAATGCACCTCAGGGGTAATCTACTTAATATATTTTAGCTATTACACATGAGAATAAGGTAAGTCACACCAAAATGAATGTGAAAACAAAGCACAAAATTGTTTGTTTTCCTGAAAGTATACCAGGGACTAATTTAAAATGAATGATTTTGTTGATCAAAACGTCTGCCAAAACTGATTTAATTTTCATAAAATAACTTACTTTTGCAACAGCCAAAATTTTATTGAAATTCTTGGTTGATAAACTTTACACAACAGGAGATCATTTTTAGCTCTTCCGACATAATATCTCTCTATAATAATAACCAAAACTGAATATTTACTTAAATATTCCTTAATTTAATATACTTCTTAATAAACGTCTTAAACTTCAAAATTTTTCAAATTCATGCAACGACATTTTTATACTTCTTAATAAGTCGAATTTATTTAATTTAAAAAACGTCATGTATAGCGTATCAAACTCCAAAATGTAGGTTTTCATCCAACAGGAAAGTATACCGAATCTACATAGAGAAAACAAAAATGTGCCTAATATTTTACCTTTTGGCTTGATAAGAAATCCTAATCCGTTAAAAAGAATGGGAGACCCTTTGACTGTTCCAGGGAGAGGAAAAATATGATATATACGAACAAGTTGAAACACGTTAAAATGATTAGTTAATACTTTTTAAAATCTGACCTAACTAATTTCATGCATGCGCTAACCTACGGCAACATGTATACGTGTGTTGAGTGTACCTAAGATATTTTGAGTTGGCATATATATTCTCACGAGTCTGGCTAATAATAAGGGGGGGGAAAATACACAAATATCATGCAATCTTGGTAGAGAAACAAGTAATAAATCATAATAAAAATAATATACACAACTTATAGGGTGTCCAATTTTATGTCAGTGTCCATGTCCGTTGTTATCAGGAACTCAAAGTTGGCAATTTTGCATCATGTTCATTCTTTCAACCACAGGGGTTTCCAAACTGTATCCTCCGTGAGGAAGGACATATTACCACTTGGAGTGTAACACTCGGCTGGAAGGTTAACTTGAATTGCAAAGTAATCATCCTCCTGAACAATTGTCCCAGAAACTGTGGCCACAAGTTTGATGACGAACAACAATGCCAAAAAACATCGACAGTTCATCTTGCCACTGACTCGTCAGGGGAATCTTCTAGATTTTTTTATTTTACAACAAGAACCGTTCACGAAAACGCCGATCCTTCACCAGTTGTTAGGAATATATTTATTTTCTACGCGAGGTAGGGAATCGTTTACAATCAATCTCTAATGACTATCAGTTCTTAATGTTCATCTTCGTGGAGTAGTTTTTTAAGTTAACTTCAGCGTTGAGCAGGTTTTCACCATTCGTGATATGTTTGTTAATTTCTTCGTCATTTGTTTGTTTCGTTTGAGTTTCTGCAGCTTTTCATCAGTTAAGCTTTATTCAGCATACGTCCACTGTCGACTTTCACTGTGCACGCTCTTTTATACTAACGGTTGAGGGAATCCTTTTACACGTGATCTAACAAGTGGTGTGATCCGTATCCAGCCAATCAACGTTGAGTTTTAAAAGTGTAGGTTGGCGTTGTTAGCTCGTTCCAGCTCTCACATTCTGTTTATTTAAGGCGTTGTCACACTTGTCGAGTCGGTTCGCTGTTAAATCGATCAATGCCAAAACTGGTTCACAACTTTAAATACTTATGCAGGTCTTATAGTAAAAACTTCGAACTATACCTATGTGAACATAACTTTACCTACAAGACTAAATTTACTCATAATTTTATTGAACTAAGATTCTGATGACGTAATATTTTAATTGTATGACCGAGTGTTATCTAGCTTGGGATGACTCATTATTACGCCTGAGTCTGTCCACGTGAAACGTCAATGTTCATGAGACCTCATGGCAGCTGCTCTGTTTAAACAGATCTGCCCACAAGATAAACTGTAGGAATCAGGTCAATTAAACATGACATCTTCACATGCACAATGACAGCTAGTTCAACAAACTGTCACAGTCTAATGGAAGGAAATAATCAATATTTACTTTATTTTGACATGTGCCCAAATATCCATTATCTCCCCTCATTAGGCTTTTAGTAATATTTACTTGCACGAGCATTTAAGCTGCTCTCAAGCAAACATCTCTGTGTTATTTTATTTTTAGCCTAAAATTTTATGTATAAGTAATAATGTTTCGTAACATTTGTGTTGATTCATTCACTGAGTATACCGAGCATACCGAGTTCTCAGGTACAAAATTTACCGAATTTTGCGGTTCGCTGTCGATAGGAAAGCCGTGACATACCTCTGCATCGTTGACCAATTTCTCTGCCGACAATTCACACAAATTTGTTAATACTTCGGATAGATTGTTCGTCTTCTCTGGATCTCCCGACAAGGTGATCCATTTTGCAGTCTTTCCATGCCATTTCAAGCTCACACTGTCACTTGTAAGAAGCTTTACTTCACCACCAGGTGATGACCATTTTCCCGATATTCCTTCAAATTACTCACTGTACTGTCCCAGTAAAGCCTTTCTCCCGTTATCTTTAAGTTATTATGCAGATTTGTTGTAGCAAAAGTTGAATAAAAAGTGATTAAAATTTCGAAGATTAACAGAGCTACTAAACACATGTCTTGCCTATTGAACGCCATGGACCTGACCTAATATCAACCATCATCACCAATCCCACTAATTACTACATATTACCTTAACATCCAAACACTTGTCTAAACAATCTACGAAACATTATTTACCTTAACCAAATATACGTCTCCATATACCATGAAACCATTCCTCTCCAATTCGCCAGGCATTCACATTAAAACCCCTTAAAGGTTCCGTCACAAAACGAGCAGCCTCGCGCTTCAACTCTTCAGGTGCATCCACAGTATCAACAAATGCCAGATACGCCATCGCTCTGCCAAAATTCGTCACATTCATCAATTTGAATACATTGAGAAATTCCCCAGAATTCACATTTACAGCCATCTGATCATACAAAGAACCATGACGCTCTCTCAAATCATTAATATAATATGTTAACGTATTCATATCAATGTTAACACCGCCTTTTCTCAACTCGTCCAAAATTACGTCCAATGCTATCTCCTTTACGAAATGCCCTTGCCTCATGTGTACGTACGCAATTGCGTACACAAATCAGGACGTCATACACAGAATAAAACTCAAAAAAACATTTTATTCACTAAAAAACTTCCTTTACAACATGTTTATTACTATTTTCTACAACTTCAGTTCATCTGCAAACTTGCGGATAAATTCAGTCGCTACGTAATTGTTCTTTTCCTTATTCTCTAAAGGTTTCTTATCTAATGGCAGACTGAAACGGTCTCACTTGCTCTTCAGCGGCCCACTCGAAAAATTGACATCTGTTCTCCTCGTCATTCGCACAACAGAAAAACAGTCGACCTTTATTCAAACCATCCTTCTTCACCTTTCGCACCACACACGGTAATCCATGATGACACTCTGTTTTCACTATCGGATACACATACATAGGTAGGTAGGTAGGTAGGTAAAACTTTATTTAAACATGCTAACCTCTTCAATACAAATTGATTTCCAAGGGGGGTGTGGTGAAAAGATTTAAAACACATAATAAACAACAAGACACATATATACAAAGTTAAATATTTACAAACTATTAGATCGTGACAGGCTAGTTGCACATAAAAGCGAGTTAAAAATTCTTAGGCTTTCCGCATTTCTAACTTCAATAGGTAAATCGTTCCACAATTTAACACCATTGAAACTTATACTCTTTTTTAAATATTCCGTTTTAGGAAAAGGAAGATTGAGCTTCATGTCAGAATTACGTAAATTGTAGTCATGAGGTCTGACAACTGAAGCACTAGAAAATATTTCAGTAAGTGCAGTAGGTGCAAAACCATGAATAATCTTATACATGAGTCTGGCTTTAGATTCAAATCGACGTTCCTTAAGTGAAGAGTCTGCAATTTATCAGATAAAACACTGCCAATCGGATCCCACACCTCGCAACAATAATCAAAATATGTTTGAACTAAAGCGTTGTAGACAGAAATAAGAGTATTTCTGCATACAAACGGTTTTAGCCTAGAAATCACTCCAATGCCACTAGAAATTTTCTTTGTCAATTTCTCAATATAAAAATCCCAAGAGAGAAATTGGTCAATATGAAATTCCTAGAGACTCAGTCACTATCACTCGGTTCAAAAGTTTACCATCAACAGAAATACAAGGATAAAGCATGAAATGAATGTAAAACTTTATCAACAGATACAGTATCAAACTCAAAAGTCGTGGATGATTTACTTATGTATGAACTAAAGTGAGTATTTCCAGAATCAACAGAATTTGCAATTTTGTCTCCAATAGTAGAAAAATATTCATTGAAAGTCTCAGCTATTTCATTAGAACCAGAAATAATGTTATCATTTTGTCTAATGCTAGATATAGAGGATTTATTATGGCCTCGCCCAAGGATTTGATTTATAGTTTGCCAACTTTCTTTCGGACTGTGTTTGTATTTATAAAGCAAATTACTATAATATAATTGCTTATCCTTTTGTAAAGTGCATGAAAGAACGTTTCTGGCCATCTTGTATGCATTCCAATCTAAAGTGGAATAGCGTTGTCCGCAATTGACGTCACAAAAATTCGACCCCCCGCCAAGACTCAGACAAACATTGGCAACATTTAATATAAATAGTATTACGATTAAGAGCTTCCTGTGAGTTAGTTTGATAGTTTGATCGTTTGTTTACAGTTTATTTGTGCGAAATCATACACACCTTGTACTTTTCGCTTTACCTGAAGTGCCAGTGCAAAATATTTTTGCTTTGGAAGTAGAAATATACACTTTTTCGTCACTTTAGTATCGACTGTCATGTCGTTTCTATCATAGGCAGTGTCTACTGTGTTATAATAGTCCATGGTTTGGCGCAACTGTTGCTATAAAGAAAGGGTATGCAAAAGAAAGGACGATAGAAAGTCTGTAGTAGCAGATATTTAACGAAAAAATCTCGTAGTCGTACCAGATTTAATTCGTAGCCCAAGCGAATCAGTTCTAAAGTTCCCTATTTAATGTTGTTGATTTCATGTTACTAACTTACCTCGCTTTAGTGTGCATTATTTTATTACTTTAGACATCTCTTTTATTAATAGCAAAGTCCAATACCAAAGAAGCTAGGATTATTTACTATAATCTATTGACTACATATTCAACTTATAAAATACGGATTTATTAGGAATGTAATTAAAATTAATACTTTCAAATTTAAACTTTTAAAAAATGTCAAAGATAAACTACAAATACAAAATCTTCCGTTGACCAGTAAAACTATTTTGCTTTGACAATACAACAAAAATATGTTATTATAAAAACAACATTTTTATTTATCTATTTTTAAAGTTTTTTTAAAATAGAGAACCGCCCTTTATTATTAACACTGTGTTAATTAAATAGCCTAACACTGTCTGGTTAAACTATTGCTTCTCTCAGTCATAAATTTAACAACAGACGCTCTCACTAAAAACGATGGCGTCCCAGACTCATCTTTTGAGCATCATCCATCTGATTATACTGTCGATTTATAAACTTAAGCAGTGGTTAAAATGTAGAGGCCGGCTTATAGCAAAGCGGTATAAAACGCCACGTTCTTCTTCAGCGAGTTAGCGATTGCTTTTAATAGTTCGGGAAAGCATCGTTCGCTGGATGTATTGACGGGGGGAAATGGTTAGCTGCGAAAGTTCTTGGAGAATAACCAGCACAGTCCGCAGTCAATAACAGTCAACACATTGCTACTGCTGAGTACTGTTTCAGCAATTATTCTGAGTATTGTTTCAGCAATTATTCTGAGTATTTTGAATTACTTGGACATGTTCCCCACCAACAGAGCTTAGCAATAACCATGTTTGTAGTTTGGGATAAATTTAAATTCGTTTTAGCACAGATAAAATAAATAAAAACATCAGTTTAGACCAATTTATGTTCGCTGCTAGTACAATTCTATACAAAATGTTAGTTTGTTTGTCTGAGTCTCGCGGGGGGGGGTCTTCATTTCGAAAATCTATTTTTAGCTACTGCGGACAACGCTATTGGATTTTATTGCCTTCAATTTAAGTTTATCCCTTTCAAACATTAATTTTTTAGAATTTTTATTCAACCAAGGGATATTACTTCGGGTTCTTACTCTTTTCATCCTAAGAGGGGCATGCACATCAAGAACTGCCAGAAACAAAGTTTTCCACAAACACCATTTAGAGTCTACGTCATCCTCACTGTGTAAAAGATCCCATGGCTGAGATAAAAGATCTTCTTG
Source organism: Paramuricea clavata (assembly GCA_902702795.2). Lineage (NCBI taxonomy): Eukaryota > Metazoa > Cnidaria > Anthozoa > Malacalcyonacea > Plexauridae > Paramuricea > Paramuricea clavata. The sequence continues at coordinate 17,931 of CACRXK020003833.1, read as the reverse complement.
AAATTTGCTGGGATTGAAATGTTTAAAATTTCTAATTTCAACAGTCTGATGGGCTCTCACCCTTTTTTGCACATTTATTTTGAGAACAACAAATATTAAGTTGTGATCGCTAATTCCAATTGGAAATACATCCGAATATATAATTTTCTCAGGGAGTGAGGAGATACAGACATCCAATGAGGAGCTTGTGGTTTGAGTTACACAAGTAGGTTTAACAATTAATTGGGAAAGTTGATAGACATTCAAAAAGTCATTTAGTTTTATGGATGCCGAATTCAACGAATCTAACATATTGCAGTTTAAGTCACCAACCACAATAATTTCTTTACCTTCACTATCAAGTTTATCAATAAAGGATTCTATCATAGAAAAATACTGAGAGCTGCCACTAGGAGATCTATATATACTAGCAACAATGAATGGTTGACTGTTTGGTTTGTGAATTTCAACACAGACTGCTTCAAGAGTAGCAGGGATTGAATCATTTCGATTAAGATAGTTTAAATTACTTCTAATATATAGGCAAACACCACCACCTTGCCTATTCCGATCAGTACGAATCAGGTCATAATTATGAACAGACATCAAATCATCAGACAACATATAGTCTAGTCTCATTCAAAGCAAGAATATCAAGATCTTGCTTAGCTAATAGAATTCTAATCTCCTCAACATATTTCGACAGGCTGACAATGTTTAGCATGGCTACCTTAAAGCCCCTAATTTTGGGAAAGCCAGACTCAAGTATACTTACTGGATTGCAACTAGCCCAAATCGAATATCATATATAATTAGAAAAGTTACTGCTAAGATAGCTTGTTCCTTTCCGATTTAGGTGTAAACCTTTAAGGTTTAGACAGCTTTCATCTAGATTTGAATTATCAATAAAGGGCCAGTTATTAGCCACGCAAGTTGATTTCAACAACTTGTTTACAGACTTTATCTTCGATTTTAAATTTAGGCCCTTTCTAACTATTAAACCAGAGATAGTCACTTTAGTATTAGGTGATTTCTTGGTTATCATTGATGATAATCAAGAAATACCTGCAGCGAGAACTTCAGGCGAATCATTTCCTTTGATATTGTTCGTGCCAATATGGAGAATTATTTCATCGGGTGACCTTCATATAATACGTTGCAGAAAATCATTCATGTCATCAATTTTAGCACCAGAAAACGACTTAACGGCAACGCTGACTTCTGTATTTGACATTTCCCAACCATGCACATGTTGAATCATTGATTCGCCCACGATAATAACAGTTTTTCTATCCTTTTGTCTTAGTTCGTTCTTTCTCGGTCTATCATCGGATGTATTATCTTGAAAACCATGACCCCTGCTCATTTGTCTTTGATCATTCTTTCTCGATCTCTCAGCGGATATATTGCCTTGAAAACCATCACCCCTGCTCTTTTGTCTTTGATCATTCTTTCTGGGTCTATCATCGGATGAATTTGGCGTAATAACATTCACATTTGAATTTCTTACCTCATTGGCACTGGTGTCTGTTCCTTCCACGCTAAATAGGGAAAACTGTTTGTATTAACTCTCACCGAGGGGCCTTCAGGTTTATCATCGAACGAATCGTCAACAGTGATTACCGAAGATCTACTTGCATTCGAACTGTCCGTTGGATGTTTGGATTCAGCCTTCTTATTACTTCTGATTTCTGTCCAAGATCCTGTGGTTTCCCCTTGAACATTAACATCAACCTGGAGTAACTTAATGGCTGTCATTAGGCTCATTTTGTCATTCTCTAAATCCTTAATTTTGGTATTCAAATCTGAGACAGTGCATAACAGATTGAGGTTTCTCTCAAAAAGCGAAGTATTTTCGAGTTTAAGTCGATTAATTTCACTCTTCAGCTCATCACCAATAGCATAGGAGTCTTTACTTTTTAAGTCATCAATTTCAGCAGCCAACAAATCAAATTTCTCAGTTTTTAAATTGTGAACATCAGATGTTAAGACTTCAAATTTAGCAGCCATTGTCTCAATAAACTCGTTCATTGTTTGCTTTAAGACATTTATCTCACTTGCTTCATTAATCATCGGTTCGGTGAGCACTGTTAAATTATGCAAGCTAGAGTGCAAGTTTTTATCGCCATCTTGACTCGTATTCGCCGCTTTTTCACGCTGGATAATTTGAACAAGTTTGCTTTTGACTTCCTCTGTCTTTTCACCTTTCAAAGTTAAAGTCCCTCTTCACAGAGCTCTTGACAGTACGCCATGTTTCTTGTCCCACGTCCAAATGCCCCACGTCCAAAAAGAACACTGCTTCCCCTTCTCCCCACAAACGAAAAATGGTCTCCCGAAATTCTCTTTCATCAAGTCCTTCACCACACACATCTTCGCCAACTTATTATGCTCACGATATCGCAGATGCGGCTGATCTGTACATCTCCATGTCATTATAGCTTTCTTGTACATGTAACATTCATTCTCCGCACAAATAAAATTGCAAGATGGATCCTCACCACAAAACCAAAATGTTCCATTGCTTGTTGTAGAATATGCCGCAGGTTTCCCATGTAAACAATTCATCTTCCTGCTCAATAATAAAAAATTCTTTCACCATTACATCCTTTTATACTCTCTCCGTACGCACCCCTATAAAAACATGTCCACACACATGTAGTCATTTGGTGGGAAAATTTATGCTATATGAGGGATACTCTCCCTGTACGCACACGTACGCATTATGACGTCACTCCCCTGCGTACGTACGCAACGTCATCTACATACGCAAAAACTGCTGACTTTTTTGGCAGGAAAATTCTTCCATATGGGGGGGGGGAGGTAATGCTACTTACACTCTAGTATATTGCTATTTGATGAAGCCATAATTATTCAATTTATTTTGAGGAAGGTTTTAAACTTTACCCGGAGTAAATTTGAACATGTTTTGTAACTCTGTATATTGGATAACTGGGATAAGTTGCAGGAAACTGTGGGTAATATCTTCATTCTTTGCAGTTTGTCATGGATAATGTAGCTGCTTAAATTTAAAAGCTTAAAATTGATAAAGGTCTGCATGATTTTGAAAAAAGAATGATTATTAGCAAATTATTGGGGGGAGGGGCTGCAGCCCCACCCCCCCCCCCCCGTTGCTACAGTCCTGCGTTTTCTTTCATTCATGTTTTTACACAAAAACGGATAAAAACGAGGTCAATTAACGAACGTCATGGAAATGTTTTCCTATGGACCGTGTGAACAGAGCGTCAAATGAATTTTGCTTCATTGTTATAGATGACGAGATAGTTCCCTTCTTGATCCAAATATTTCCATTCTTGATTCAAATATTTACCATTCTTGATCCAAATATTTCCAAATTATATTAAATTATATTGGTGATTTTTTCACTGATTATTTTTATGACCCCCTCCATTTATACCAAAACTATAAAAAGACCCACCCCTTTGAAGCATGTCAAAATTGGCTGACCCACCTCCAAATTCCTCCGGCCCACCCCGGCGCAGTGATTTAGGCGCCTGCTTGCGAAGTGTGGTTCCCGGGTTCAAATACCGTATGCTACAGTTTTTATATTTTCAAATTAAAAATTTTTTTTTTAACTTCTTCTGAGTATGATTTTAAGGTTAGGCCTTAGGACTAGGAGTTAGGGTTGTGTGTGGGGTGGGTTTAATTTTTTTAAGAGAATATTTTTAACGCTTTAGAGTTCAGGACTTTTAAATTTCCTGACGGACGGGCCACTGCTCGACTGCCGCATGTAGACTAGTATTTCGATTCCGATGGAATTAAGTTTGATAGTTTAGATACATGTGATGGATATTTTGAATATAAACTAGATAGAGCACACAAAATATGCGTACAGTCGTTTAGTTTTGATCGAGTACACCGGATATTTCAAGTGTACAACTGACTCGGATTTTACCAGCAAGTGGCAAGCATTTACCCATGCACACAACAACAAAAACGTGTCAAACTTGTTTTACCATGTTTCGTCCGTGAATCTCGACAGCGGCTACATGAAACGATCGTTCGTTTGCTCTACTGAAATAATACGATACGGTTTTGACACATTTATGCCTGAGCGTTCTATTAAAGTCCACAAAACGGATGAACCTTGGATGAATGCTAACTTAAAACAATTTATAAAGAGACGACAAAAAGCCTTCTCCTCGGGTGACGTGTTTCTCTATAAATTGTTGCGAAACAAAGTTAACCGTGAGAGGAAAAGGTGTCGAATGATATACTACAAGAACAAGGTACAAGATCTACAGCATACCAAACCCTGTGATTGGTGGCGAGAAGTAAAGCAGTTTTGTGGCACGTCTAAAGCAGCGAGAAGAGACATTCGGTCGATATTAAGAACAAATACAGAGAGTAGTGATCAAGATCTGGCTAATGAAATTAGGAAAGCCTTTGTTAGTGTAATGGACAATTGTACGCCGTTATCGGAGGAGGTATGCGTGTTGACGGACCATGATGAACCAATTGTAGTGGACGAGGAATCAATCGCGAAAAACTTCGGCAGATCAACATATCAAGAGTGGGAGGCCCTGACTGGGCCTTTCCTGATTGCGCTGGTAAAATCCTAAAAAAGTGCTGGCAAAAATGGCTAAAAAGTGCTCAAAAAGTGCTCAAAATCTCAAAATAGTGCTCAAAAAGTGCTAAAATTGTGAACAGTTACCTATAAGATTTTCGTAAATTTTTTAAAATCAGCATTTTTTAAAATCTGTTTCCACGTCTTTCTCCATATATGGAACAAACTTCCGTATATGGAGTTGTTTACGACAAAAAAAGAGAACTCGAAAAAGTCAGCGTTCTAATTTTTTAACTGTAATGTCATATGCAGCTGTACGGCTTTTCTTTTGGAGTTATACCTAAATTATATATAAAATAATAGTATAATACCCGTCAATTTTTAAACCTTACTCCGAACTGTATGTTTAGTTAATCGAGGTACGAATCGAATTCTATAATCGCTGACTTTTTGTTGCTCGAAATTCGCTCGAAATGTGAAATATTGCTCAAATGTTGCCCAAAGTGTGAAAAAGTGCTCAACGTTGCTCAACATGCAAAATGGTGCTCCAAACAAAAAAAAGTGCTCAAAAAGTGCTCAGCGCAATCGGGAAAGGCCTAGCCCTGACGGTATACCCAATTGGGTTTTAAAAACATTCTCTGATATATTATCCCCAGCCATCACAAACATAATTAATGCATCCTTTCGGGAATCAAAAGTACCTCATGTGTAGAAATTGGCCAATGTTACACCTTTACTAAAAACAGTTGCCATTGAAGACTTCAATAAAGATCTAAGACCAATCTCATTAACACCAACTTTATCCAAGATTGCTGAGTCATGCATCATCGAGCAGGAAATAAGACCTACGCTGCTGAAAGCAATGGCTCCAAATCAATTTGGTTTTGTGCCCAATTCATGTACTACTTTTGCTTTATTTTCGATGTTACATCGCTGGTTGGAAAACACGGATGGCACTGGTTCGCGCGTCAGGGTTGCACTTCTGGATTACAGAAAAGCATTTGACTTAGTGGACCACAATATTCTAATTGCCAAACAGTTGTAAATTGGATTGCTGACTTTCTATGTGGGAGATCACAGCATCTAAAGCTTAATTCGGATTGCTTTTCAAATTCCAAAATAGTTCCAGCTGGAATTCCGCAAGGTACTAAGATTGGTCGTTGGCTATTTTTAGCAATGATAAATGATTTAGCAATGATAAATGATTTAGCGATACCTGGTAACTCCTCTGATTTGTGGAAATTTGCAGACGACACTACAGTTTCCGAACTTATCCCAAAAACCAGATCAAGTAGAATACAGGTACAGGTGGATCAGATAAATCGCTGGTCGAACGAAAATAATTTTCAGTTAAATTCTCTGAAATGTAAAGAGATCCGCATTGACTTTACTAGACATCGACATATAGACGACCCAATAACTGTCAACGACCTAGCTTTTGAAGTCGTGCAATCTGCAAAAATTCTTGGTGTAACTATTAGGGAAGATCTTAAATGGAATGATCATGTAACCGAAATTACCCATAAGGCATCAAAGCGGCTATATCTTCTAAGAATATTAAAAAGAGCAGGTGTGGACGTAAATTCTTTAGTGCAATTCTACCGTACGTGCATCCGATCAACTCTAGAATATGCCTGCCAGACATTTTATAGCAATTTGCCAGAGTATTTGTCTAATCAAATGGAAAGAATACAGAAACGAGCTCTTCGCATGCTCTACCCAGAGGAACGTTATGGTGACGCGTTAAAATTAACAGGCCTACAATCCTTTGCCGATCGAAGAGACAGACTATGCAGAGAACTTTCTAACTCAGTTTCGATTAACAATAACCATAAATTAGCGGATTTACTACCACCACTAAATTCAAATAATATAAATCCTAGGTCCACTTCAAAATATGACTTGCCGGTTTTGAAGACGAATCGTTTTAAAGACAGTTTTATTAACTATTATGCTTCAAAAGTTCAACGATAAGACTCTAATAAATATTTATAGTAGATATTTTTAATATAATTCATATTCTTAATATAATTCATACATATCGATATTCGATATTCTAATGTAAGTTTTAGTATTGCATGCATAATAGTTAGTAGAAGTAGGATTTAAATTACTTAAACTACCCGGACTGCGATGTGAAAATTTTAATAAACTTGGTTTCTCCTCAGCTCAGAAACCACTGCCAGCAGGGTATCTGTCGATGGGTTCAAAATAATTGCTGTCAGTGATATATAACACACACATCATACCACAGTTTAATTCTTATTTGCAATTAAACAGCTAAACTGCACGTGATGAAGATCAACTTCAGTAAATTGCATCGTCAAAACGTGAATGTAAACATTGTGGAAATATCACTGAAGCCATTTCGGTGCCTAATTCTCATTCCCAAGAAAAGTGGGAAGGGAACTGAGAAAATGATCAGTCAGTAGGAATAGCTTCAAATTCTACCATATTGGCTTCACTTTTTTAAGTGGAGTTGGCTTTCCAAAAGTTTGTATTCCCTAAGACAATGTAGTAAATTCCATCTACCTCGAATTCAAACTGATCGGTATAAGAACTGATTCATAATCGCTAATAGTCTTCAACAGTAATTTAATTTTTTTAAATTGTACTATAATCATATATCTAATCCAATTTGTATTACTTGTTATGTACATATTATTAGGTTATTTAGTCACTGTACATCGTATATACTTCAGTTGTTTTTATTGTAACTGCAAATTACGATTATTAAAATCAATCAATCAAAATCAACATTTCATCATTATTAAGTAAACTTGTCAACTGCTCATTGCTTTCACAAGATTTTATCTACAATACAAATTAGGCATAAATTTGAATAAATCATCAAATGTAGTTTTGAACGACAATTGTCTTTGTAAACAACAATCAGTTGTCTTTAACCCATTAAGCACCAGTCCTCTCCCCTTGACGAGTAAAATTGTATGGGTTAGACAGAGTAAAATAGTCTACATTAGACCAGGGAGTATTCTAAGGTGCAGTGATAACCAATTTGGGCAGCAATAAATTAGATTATGTGCAGTGATAAAATACGATATTGTTCAGTACTAGAAATTGGCGACAAAATGGCCACTGCATGGTTGGTTGTATACTAATTTGCATATAATCCACATACAATGGCTTCCAGCCCTTACTGGGAATATACAGGGTGAAAGATTTAACTCAAAATTATTGCAATTGAGTACTAATGTTTCGGTGGCATATTTATTCCTATCGGGTATCTGTCCTATGGCGGCCAAGTCGTGTTCAAGAAAATCACTTTTCTATTATCATCTTCATATGGTTAATTAAACTGCTTCTTCCGAGCGATTTTGTTTTGAGATTTTTGACGCTCTTCGGTAACACAATCAACAGTTTATCTGTTTATAGTCAATATAAATTAATCTATTTCACGAGTGTCAAAGATGCTTGGGCAATATTGCTTGTTGTTTTGCATGCAATTCAAAACATACGTGAAAATGTGTATATTTTTGCATGAAATAGAATATATGCAGAATGCAGATTTGGGCTCATTAGCGGTGATTTTTGCTCTCATTTGCCTGCATATAATTAGTGACATGCATGGGGTAAACTTTGAGTTGCAGAACCAGAGCCATACTGGAAAGTTCGTATGTTACGCCGAATATATTCGGCGTATAATTTAGTCGACTACGCCAAAATTGGCGTAATTTTGCCTGTTTATTTGGCCAATGGCCATATCAAACTGGCGTGGCGTGAACAGATCATCTCAAAAGTAGTTGGCGTAAAAGTCTAAAATATGTACTTTAATCCAACTTCACAACCCGTAAATGTAAAATGTATAAGGATTAGGGAAATTAAGAATTGAATGAAAGTTTCTTTTAATCCTTTATTTATTATTAACATACGGACACGGTGATTTAAAAACACGATTCGAATTTTGCGCTCGATCCTTATGTCATTACATTTGAAGACAATTTTAACTAGTTCAAGGAAATTATAAGGAAATTCGAATCTGAAGGAAATTTGAAGGTAATTTCGGAAGATTGAAGGAAATTGCCTTATTTCTAAAAAACCCTAAGAATACGGCAATTGCCAAGGAAATGTGCTTCAAAATATGGTGAAAATCCTGTCCTACAAGATGCAAAGTCTGAAAATTTTCTGGGGGAGGACCCCCAGACCACCCTGGTTATTCTCCTTTGTGTTAATCTATGTAAACACTTTGTCTCTCCCCTTTGATAAATCAGCCCCTGTAACGTCTATGTTTCTTCTAGAACAAGAAATACCCTGTTATTCGAGATAAATTACAGAAATTACTATAAAATCAGTTTTAAATTAGGTAAAATTCAATCATTTTTATTGCAAGGAAATTTTTTCAAAAATAAGGAAATTTTGAACGGTTGGAAGGAAATTATGTTTTTTGAAAATGGAAGCACTGCATTACTCATTACTTCATGTACTTTGATCCAACTGTAGAACATCGTTTATCTTTCATGTACTTTTGACATTGTCAATGTATTGTAGTCTACAGATAATTATGTTATGTATACTACTATACGTAGTGTATTTTCATATTTTGTTTTTCGGGGGGGGGGGCTACAATGTTAATTGTTAAACTCATAGACTTAATAGACTTCGTCAGTTTAGCCGTTTAGGTCTTTGGCGTAAGAATATCACACGCTTTGGCGTATAAAATTAAGGTAGAAAACAGTCGGCAGAAATATTCGGCGTGTGAATTACGAACTTTCCAGTATGGAACCAGAGTACATGCGCTCATGCAGGGCAGTCAGAACGTTTTCTAAAATGTCGCTAAATTTATATAAATTTTATCATTTTTCGTGCTTTTGTGCAATGATGAAATTTCCTTAAAATAATCCCTGCATTAGACACAGTAAAATAATAAAGTAGGGTGCATCCAGGTAGGGTTGGGCGATATTTCGATATTTTGATTTATCGTGATATTTTCAATCGCGATTATCGTATCGAAGGTAGAAACGTGAGCGACGATATATCGAAATTACCGTCATGCTCGTTGACTATCGTGATATTGCTTCGCATGTGTATATAGCTTTTATAAAATCTTAAAAAAATTCCTTCAATTTCTAGAAAACATAGTTTTTAAAAGAATTAAAACTATTTCCTGAATTAAATACGAATTTAATACGGCCTTTCGGCCTTGGTAAGTTAGTAAGCCGCTGAACAATGAAATTGCAGGCTTTGCTTGCGCTGTGTGCCCACGGCATTTGCGCCTGCGGAGACACAGTAGACACTGCATAGACAGTTCGGGTTTATGAACAGTAAATATTAGACTAGAAAAAGCGTTCATATTAAATGATTTTAACTTGTTGTTTTACTTGTTTTTAATAAGATTATTTTTAAGCTTACTGGTCATTGTTTTTATCGCGATATTATCGAATATCGTGATAATTTCCTCGACAATAATCGTGAGATGATTTTTTTAATATTGCCCAACCCTACATCCAGGCGCATTGTGACTCAGTGGGTTAACTATAGGCTGGCTTAGACCCTTAATACGCCAGCACTCTCCCCTTGATGAGTCTAGCATTAGAGTAAAATAATAAAGCAGGATGCAATGCGACTCAATGGGTTAATGATGGACCATAGGCAATCGAGGGATGTGATTGCCTATAATGCCTATGGTCCATCATTCTTTCAGCAATTTAAAAGAGGATGATCCAGATGGAAATTGTTACCTGAACTGCTACAAAAGTTGTCCTTTAGGTTGCAAAGTAGGGCAATTTAAGTAGTACAGTAGAATATTAACCACTTAATTTACCTTGCCAATTGCTGTCTTTGATACATCATCTTCCAGTTGTTCTATCCAGTTATGTGCTTGCACACTACAAATTCCTCTAACGATATAATCATATACATTTGTTGATAATAAACAAGCAGCTGGTCCTTCTTGAACACCTTGTCAATTGCTGTCTTTGATACATCATCTTCCAGTTGTACTATCCAGTTATGTGCTTGCACACTACAAATTCCTCTAACGATATAATCATATACATTTGTTGATAATAAACAAGCAGCTGGTCCTTCTTGAACAATAGATGTGGCAAAAATTTCACGTGCAACTTCAAACTCTTCTTCTGTCAAAGCTTGGATGTTCACCACAGGATACCCGTCATCAGTAAATAGTTTCATTTGAATGTGATTCAATGCCTCTGCGAAAGTAAAACATTATTATCTTAGTCTTTAATACACCTACAGAGCTTTAAAATGTTGTTTTGCTTTAAAATAAAAACTAAAGACATAAAAAAACTAAACCACCTCAGTGAAAACAAAATACACTATGTGGAGCTGCTTAAAAACCAAAAATATTATTTGGCACTTTAAAGAGGAATATACCAGTATAGCTAGCTTTTTGGACATGGATAAAATATAATGTAGTATTTGAATTGGGCAAATATGATGCAATTAACTGACAATTTAAGATCACATAGTGACTGGGAAGACATGCATCCAATAGCTTTCCTTCTTTCTCTAAGTCCTACAAAATAACTTGTTGTACATCATGTTAGATTAGATTGTATGATTAATGAGTACCTGTAAAAAATTCTCGACGTGGCCCACCACCACCTATAGCTGGCTCCCCTGTGAAACGTACTTTAAGCAGGCCTTCTGGTTTGAAAAACTTCTTTAGTCTTGCATCCATGTAGTCTTTCAAATGCACACTTCAAATGCACACTTAATTGAGGTATTCTTAACATTACCCTTTAGTTTTTTTTTAAAATTCTCTTCATGTCTTCCAACCGTTCACAAATGTTTTCAATATGATCCATTGCTGAAATCTCTTCTGGATGATCATTTTCTACGTCTTGCTCCTCAGAAAGGTTTACAACAACTGGACATTCACCAACAGTATCTAACCAGTTTTCTGCACAGGCATCTGCATGTGATTCAACTTCATCACGAGCATAATATAAATGGCATTGGTGTGGAACTAAGTATTTCTCTATTCCAGGGCCTGCACTCCTGGATGACTGTGATGATGTCATGATGTGGAGAATTGCGAGAATATACAGATTTGTCATCAATGGCATGAATTAACGGTACAAGTGGTGTTGCAATGGGTGTCAAGGACATTAGATCTTCATTGTCACTACCTTTGCCTTCAGACAAACCAAAAGCACCACTGCACATTAGATCTTCATTTTCACTCTCATCATTGTCGCATGTACAAATTTCAAAATCTTCCATAGAACACAACCAAAAAAACATTTTGGAGCATGGCTTGAGTAGATCAGGTTTATACACTCCCAAGGTGAATGGTGTATTGCTGCCTGGAAGGTTTTTAACTTGAGTCATGTCTTGATAAAGGATAACGTATATATCACCATTATCAAATTGTTTATAGTGTCTTGTATGTTTGTAGTGTCTTGTTAGTTTCTTTAATCTACCATTCCCATCATTACAAACTAGCCCAACTTGCACTTTAACGTCATTGGATACTTTTGCCTTTTTAGTTGCTGTTAGAACCATATTCTTTTTTGGGCTTGAATCTGGAAGATCGATCTTCCTCCTTTTTCTTCCGAAATGCCTCAAAGGAAACAGGGCCACTTGAACGGGTGTTCCTTGTACCAGTGTTACTTGCTGGTGTTCTGCTGTAATCGCTAGATGAGCTAGCACTGTTGGCAGAAGAAGTAGGTGTTCTTAAAAGTTAGTTCGCATATGTTAATTATTTTCAATCAATTTAATTAATTTTGCAATTTGCTGTCTAATTTCATAACCGTATAAACTATATAAAAAATATTCTGGACTTCATACCATTGTACCCAAATTCCCTTGTACCCAATTACCGTTTTTCTATCTTACATTGCCTCAATGTGTGAACACATGATTATTCAATGTATATGCAGAGGGGGGCATTGAGGGGTATTCAATACCGTAATACCGCAAGCAAATTTTGTCAATAACCGCAGTTTTTGAGTCCAAAATTGCAAATACTGTGTACCACAAGATTTCCAATATTGTAATACCACAATTTTTCAAGGAAAATACAGAAATACCGTAAGAAAAAAAGCTAATACCGCCATACCGTAAATCCCAATGCCCCCCCTTACATTCAGTTGAAGCTAACAGTCCAGTTAGTATATAGCTCAGTAATTAACACGCCATTGCAATGCAATGCAGCACATGTTGGTGCGATTTTGTTGAATAAACGTGACGTTGACTGTATTTTTTATTTTACAAACTATACGGTATTTAAATATAAAATAATACATGGGTGCGCGGAAATACCAGATTTATTTCGAGTGTTGAACATGATATCTCACGAGTGAGCACAGCGAATGAGTGAGATATCATGTTCAACACGAGAAATAAATCTGGTATTTCCAAGCACCCATGTATTTTTCTGTTTATTATATAAAGGGCAGTCTTTGAAAAGCGATAATTTTACAGAAAAGTGATAATTGAAAAGCGATAATTTTCACATGCGAGATTATCATGAATAATTTCACATGTGAGATTATGTGAGATTATCACTTTTATCAGTGCTTGAAATCTCTATAAAGCACTATACTTTATATAATAATTCAAAAACTCATTAATAATTCAGGAGAAAACACAAAGAAAAATCGTGTCGTGGTTTTATATGTGATAAAAAATCATGTTAATTTACATAAACTTTAGCTTTGATTTTCTCGGTTTAGACAAAGTTTATTTTAAAAATTACTTCACCAATGAACTCGTATAAGATGAGTTGTTTTTGAAGCCATTTAAAGCACTTGTAGTCGTGTTTTATCACATATAAAACACTCCGCTACGCATAGTGTTTTATATGTGATAAAACACTCTTACGTGTGCTTTAAGTAGTACATCAATTTATTATATATATATGGAAGTGTATATATATATATATAAATATATTTATGAAATGTATATATAAATATATTTATGAAATGTATATATAAATATATTTATGAAAGTGTACATATAGAAAAATACATGGGTGCTTGGAAATACCAGATATATTTCGAGTGTTGAACATGAAATAAATCTGGTATTTCCAAGCACCCATGTATTTTTCTGTTTATTATATAAAAGACAGTCTTTGAAAAGCGATAATTTTTACAGAAAAGCGAAAATTGATAATTTTCACATGTGAGATTATCATAAATAATCTCACATGTGAGATTATCACTTTTATCAGTGCTCGAAATCTCTTACAAATACTCATTATTATTCATTACACAAATATATGCCAATGGGTTTTCTTCATTTATTCACGTGGTAAAATCTTTCTTTTTAAAAGCCAGAGGAGGGTATTTGAATTCTGTCTCAGGGGAAATATGGGGTTATTCATTGAAACAATGAAAATGCTAACTAATGTGAAATTTTATATAAAGAATACTAATGAATGTGAGATTTTATATAAAATTTCACGTTAATTAAAAATTAAAAAACAAACCACCCTTTAAACAAAATCAAGCCTATAGCAGCTTATAACACACTAAATATCTACATTTTTCCAAAGTAAACTGAACAGTTATTAAATACACAGCCTGCATGACAACGTTGCACTAGAACCCGTTGCAGAACTAGTTGAAGTTTTTGTAATTTCGTTATTCCCAGGCAAACCCATAGTAGCTAATATTTCATCAACTTCATCAGGAACGTCAAAATCAAACAAGTCTGAATTGCTGTTTCTCAAGGAATTTAATTGAGGAATGTCGTCCTCTAGCTCAACAACGTCATCAACAATCACTTCAGGAGGACCTAAGATCTTACTAACTTTACGATTTTGCTCAGAACTCTCCTTTTCATACGCCAACAAAGCGTTCGACCTATGACCGGTACGTTCTCTAATCAGCTTTTCTTCGACCTCCGACTGAAACAATCGAGTTGCACAAGTTACTCTTAAGCAATGAGACGTCTTACGACTCACGCCGGCACTTTCGCATAAATCAGGTAGAATTTTATTCAGACTATTAATGCCCAAAACCAAATTGTAATACTCGACAACAGCCTCATCATTATTCGGTTTAAAATAGAATGCTTCATTGCTTTTAGCCAAATCCTTGACTTTTTCTATGTAGGTAGAGTAACAATTTTCAATGCAAGGAAAATGGTTAACATCCTTCCCTGAACAACAAATATGCTGTATGACTCGTGGGTTGTATTTCAAATCTTTTAACCCACCATGATATGTTTTAGAAAAACTTTCGTCATGCGTGACTGAATTGCAGTCAATACGAAAATTATGCACTCTTAGGTTTCTGTGCTCTTTCGACCGTATTCCAAATAACTTGCCATTGTAGAAGTAAATAGTACGGACGAGGGACTTAGCTGTTTGACATCCAAGTAGATTTTTCTCCCACATAATTTTCTCCTCTTCCTCTGTGACAGCTTCCCGTTCAGCCTTCTTATTCTTTTCTACTCCTTGCAGGCCACCTTCATCTCGGCATCAAGAACGCGACGAAACATATTCAATCTATATAATTCAATGCTGAAATCGTCAATATATTTCACCATTTCTTGCCTTGGCAATTAATGTAGATAATCATTTAATGCAATATTATGCTACATGCATGCATAGAAATTCTCAACTAGCTACAAAGTTGAAATAAAATCAATACATAACACAAGCGAATAAGGTAGTCCTATTTAGGTAGTCCAAGAACCAAAAAGTGGTACGGTACCAAAAATTGAGCGTAGTGTAAACGGGGCTTAGCTAAATAGGTAGTCCAAGAACAAAAAAAGTGGTACAGGTACCAATTTTATCTGTGCCGTACCAAAAATTGAGCGTAGTGTAAACGGGGCTTAAGGATACTAATACTTCAAACGGCATTTCCCTTTGCAATAACTCTAGCAAACAGTAAATAGACGTTCATAAGCACATACAAAGAAACGTTATTGCGCAAGTGGCATAATTTTTTATATTAGGAAATCAATTGTTCTTGCTTTACGTCCAAGATGACATCGTAAACCTCGGACAAGCTATCTCAATCTTAATTTGTAATGTCACAGCCTATTATTGGCTAAGTAAGTCAACCCTATCCTATAAATTAGAAAAGAACAATACGCATTGAAATCACTCTATTGTAGTCGTTTTTGAAGCCATTTAAAACACTTGAACTCGCGTTTTATCATATCTAAAATGCTCGCGCTGCGCGCTCGCATTTTAAATTTGATAAAACGCTCGTTCGCGTGTACAGTACATAAACCACTATAGTTTATACTTTATATAATAAATGTATATACTATATATTAATATTAATATATTTTTGAGATCACATCAATTGAGATCACATCAGTAGATCACATCACATGTCCAAATTATTTTGCAACATGAATATATAATCTTACAACAAATACATACCTTGTTTTAGCGATGCTTGACCACAGTTGTGGCAATAATTTCCGGAATGTAAAAGCTTTGTGCCACAATTTTTGACAAAACATTTCAGCACTTCAGGAAAAGATACTCTCGAACTGCTGCTTGACACAAGGCTGCTTGGCAAATGGCAACTGGAGTTACCATAGTTACCAGACTATGCGCGCGCATTAGTTTTAGAGTTCTACGGAAGGCGTCTACATTTGTATAGAAGGCATGCATAAAATTTCTACGGAAGGCGTCTACATTTGTATGGAAGGCATGCATAAAATTTCTATGGAAAGCATCTACAGGCTGAGTAAAAAAAAACTGATACCTTCGCGGCTAATTTGAATAACAAAGGTGTCCGTTTTTTTTACTCACCCTGTACATTTGTATGGAAGGCACAGCATAAAATTTCTTTGGAAGGCATCTACATTTGTGATTTGTACGGAAGAAGTCTACATTTGTATGGAAAGCATCTATATTTCTGCAGAAGTTGTCACATTTATACAGAAACGCTCTGTTATTAAGGAAAACTACTTCAAGTACACAGAACAAATGTGATTTTCTACGGAACAAGCGTGTCCCTAATGCCCGGGCCACTGTACTATACAATACTATAGTGTTAGATTTTCGTCGCTTGGCGTAAAAATAACGTTTGCGAGCAGGCTACGTGGCCTTCAATCTCGTACGCAGAGCAATGCCTGTGCGGGGCTAGGATGGCATTGGCTCTGGGGAAATTGACAACCGGAACCCCTAAACTTAGGGGTTCTTTGTCGGCATGCACAATTGATAAACGTTAAACCAATCACAGCACAGGAAAAATTCAATTTCCCCAGAGCCAATGCCATCCTAGCCCACGCACAGGCATTGCTCTGGGTACGAGATTGCATGGCCTTCGGCTTGATAGCGCATGCGCATTTGCGCAAGAAAAAATCGGGTGTTCCGGGTGTGATATATTGCGCATGCGCTTTGGGGGTTTTAGGAACATGTGCGAGAGCGATAAAGCAAAGGTTGTTATTCAGTTTTCTAAGGACATTAAAAGTTGAGTTTGAGTAGTATAACAGTGCATTTCTGAGGATATAACAATTGGCGACGAGGATGGGATTTCAATAAAGGATTCTGGTATATTTTCTTGCTGAACGAACGAGTTTAAAACAGTAATTTAGTGGAATTTAGTTCTGTACGAGTACAATTTAATAGTATGTCTTCAACGCCATTATTCGGCATTCTGGGGGAATTTGATCCGTCTACCAAGTTGTTTGCTGCATATTCGGAGAGATTAGAGCAATATTTTATCGCTAATTCTATCGGGCAATGTCCTGCTGATGCTACACAAGAAGCACTTGCGGCTGCAGACAAGAAAAAATTCACGGTATTTATTTCAGTTATTGGAAAGAAATCTTACGCAACCCTTCGTGATTTGTGCAGTCCTGATTCACCGAAAGATAAAAGTTTTTCTGAGCTTTGTGAAATGTTACGTACTCATTACAAACTGAAACGTTTGGTTGTAGCTGAAACTTATAGATTTCATCGGTGTATTCAAGAAGAAAATGAAAATGTTTCTGATTACAGTGCACGTTTGCGACATTATGCTTCCACTTGTGACTTTGGTCAGTTCTTAAACCGTTCTCTGCATGATCAATTTATATGCGGAATTCGTAATTCAGCTACTCGGAAAAAGTTACTAAATGAAGACCGTACTTTTCAAGATGTGTTAAAAGTGGCCATAGCTGATGAAGTTGCTAGTAAGGAGACTTTAGCATTTCAAAACAATACGAAACCAGTGAACTAATCTGTGCATACTGTGGGTAGAAATCAAATTCCTGATAAGTTTTCAAATAGCAGGAATACATCAAATTCCAATAACCTAAGACCACCATTGCCTACCGCCCAGAAATTTTCATATGCCTGTTATTGCTGTGGAGGTACTGAACATTCTCGGGCCCAGTGTAAATTTAGAAATGTTGTATGCAGCCGATGTAAGCGGACTGGTCACATTGCTCGTGTTTGCAAGAGAGGTAACATGCAAAATAACTTTGTCGAACAGAAACTGAATTCAGATGATGTGTTTCTTGAGGAAGAATTGTTTACGGTTTTT
>CACRXK020003832.1:0-34335 GCA_902702795.2 Paramuricea clavata | reverse complement strand
TGTTTACAGGTTGTAGCGTTTGTGCTATGAAGTTCAGAACAGAATCATGTCTCCATGTAAATCGTGGGAGATACGTTTGACATCCAGCAACTACGTGTAAAAGGGTTTCAGGGTTTAAGCAGAAGGAGCAATCAGAGTTGGACAATATTTCCCATTTAGTAAGGTTTTTACGAGTTGGAAGTGAGTTATTGATGTAACGAATTGTGAAGTTATAGATGTTCTTTGGGAGGTTTGATTGTGATTTAGACCATATGCAGTTTAATTTCGACAGTGAAAACTTAATGACATTTGAGAAGAAGGAGCCTTGCAAAATCAGATGATTCTGCAGTTTGTCTTCTTGTCCGGAGGTAAAAGTTTTAAGGACTTCCTTTGTCGAGGTATAAACTTCGTACTGAATGTTTTTGCTTTCAGATGTTGTTTTCCAGAGGTCTTTTATGGAATGATTTGGAGAGGTCTTTAAGGCGTTACGAGCAACTGTTTGGCACTGAGCAAACTTAATTGACGGCGGGTAGATATTTAGACCAAACTTGTTACATTAATTAAACTCATATTAAACTCGATAAAAAACAACTTGCTTCAGAATGCACTAATGCAGCAATTGCTCGAGGTTCCTAGAACTGAAAAAAGATTCTCGAAAACGCGAAAAGTTGTTCAAAGTTTGCAGAGCACACTAGGAATGTCTACATCCAAAATGTCGTTATCGCCAATTTTAATGGCGTACCAATACAGTTTTCTCGCACCTTTCCACAAATTAGTCGATAAAAAGGAGATTCTGTTTATATAAGAATTTAGAGTTCGAGAAAGGATGCCATGCAGTTAATAAATAGCCGAAACTTTAGCCGACACAAAACGCCCCACGGTAAACAGGACGGTGTTCCACCACTGGCGTAACTAGAGCGTTAATTGGGGGGGGGGGAGGGGTGTATATTCATATATTCGTACTTAATTTCTAAAGAAATTCGTCGGGCGGAACACGAATATATGAATATACACGCACACCCAATTAACGCTCTAGTTACGCCTCTGTGTTCCACTAACCATCGTGCTATGCCTTATACATGCTTTATCTATGGAAATTATCAGTTTGTTTGAGGGTAACTTTTCTTTCTTTTTTACCTTTCAGAGATAAACCCATACTCGTGCTTTACCGCTTTTTCAAGCAGATCCAATATGAATATTTCACCAAGTTACCAGGCCAGCTCCAACGCTGAACACCCCAATTCGGTTATAACGAAGAAAGACCGACAATATCAGTTGGCAAAATTATTCATCATCGCGCTCGTTTCCATAGCAACGGTTACGTTAACCATTATTGATGTGATTCAAACAGCAAAATCCTTTGGGAAGAAAGAAGAGCTAACTTACAAAATCCAAGGAAGCATTGACACGGCATTGGTTATCCACAACTTACAGACAGAACGAGGAATGACAGCTTTACAGTTTGGTTTTCAGCAATTACATTACGAAGAACAACGCCTTAAATTACGTAACATTCGGCGTAAAACGAACGAAAGCATTGTCATACTAGAGAAAAGTGAGGACACTAAGCTTAGTATGCTAACTGGAGGGACGATGTCATTTTGGTATGCCTTGGAGGATTTTAGAACCAAAATTGACCATGAGAAAACCAATGTTATTGAATGCTTACAAACCTACAGAAAATGGATAATTAGACTCATCTCTACGCTTGCAGAATACACAGAATCCGAAAACTTGGAAGACTATGCTAACGTGGTTTACGCATACGAGATGGTGATTCTCAGTAAAGAAGAGGCAGGAATGGAACGAGCTCTTGGAGGTTTGAAATTCACTCAAGGAAAGAACTTTAGTACAATAAACACAACATGGTACAACGAAAAACGTGCCCTTGCTGAAAACTACCTCGAAACAGGCTTCCTGTTTTCAAGTGAATTAAAAAATATCCACACTTCGTTATTTGCCAACACTTCCCACTGGATCAAGAAAATTGACAAGAAAAGAAAAGTCTTATCTGGGGGTGTATACCAGAAGTTTTCCGATGACGAAGCATACGCATGGTTTGAGTTGATGACAAAGTACATTAACATGATGTTAGAACTTCAAGTGCGAATAGCTGTTGTGATTGAGACAAAGCTAAAAGAAGAAATTAGTCAAAGCAAATATCAACTTGTGATTCGCTCACTGCTTTTGTGTTTTACCTTGATTGTCGTGCCATGTATTATTATATCGTTGGCCAGGGTTCAGAAAAGTTTTTATGAATACACCTTGTCGTTGTTTGATAAAGTTGGACTGGAGCAAGCAAGAACAGATTTCCTAATGCGAGAAAACTCAAGACATGTTGACAGTAAGTTTAATTTATGTAAATGTAAGCAAAACCATTTGAAGAACCAACAAACAAAGAGGCTTCTTTCCATTCTGTTCGGTGAATACTCTGGTCGGTGAATATGACTTTCACATCACCGAGATCTGGGATCGATAACTGAAATATAAATTGAAATAAAAATTACCCCTCGGGCTTGCATGAGAGGAATATAGTGTGACGTTGGCTCGATCAAACACCACATGGTTTCTTCAGAAACTTCAGTTTTCCCTGTGTCAACAATTAACTAGTTATTAATAACTAGCCCCCGACTTTCAGATTTCAAGATTTCAAGTTTGTTTCTCACGGGCTATGGTCAGAGAAGCAGAACATCTTCCGTCAACACATGCATAAAAAAGAATTTTGGATTTTGACTATTAAATGTGGAAATAAGCTTAAACACGAAAACGAGGCTGAGGGGCTATACTCCTTTCGTTTTAAAGCTTATTTCCATATTTATTGGTCAAAATCGAAAATTATTTTTTATGCTTGTGTTGACGAAGGATGTTCTGCTTCTCTGACCATAGCCCGTGAGAAACAATCTTAAAGTCCATTCCATTTAAACTGGTCCTAAGTTGTTGTCCTAAGTTGTTGTCCATGAGCGAATAGAAACCCTATGATTTTAGGACGGCAACGCGACGGCGACGGCCAAAACAAACTCCTTCAAATACATGGTATTAAAGATAGTTCGTGGTATATTATCAATCGTATATGAATTTAATACAATTTTAGAAATTGAAGACATGGGTTTTATTGTTGGGAAAGTTCTGCTAAATCCAGTTTAAAGTTGCATTTGTTGCGGCTTGGAATGCAGCCGTTGTATGAAGACGTGAAAATCTGTGATTTGGCGTTGTAAACAGAGCGAGGACAATGTCTAAATTATTCATATATTGTAATTACTCAATTATTTTCAATGATTTATTGTATTGGTAGCCGTTGCCGTCGCGTTGCCGTCCTAAAATCGTAAGGTCTCTAATAGAGAATGAAGGCCTAGCCTGAATATGCAATCTCCAAGCACGATTGAAAAGATTTAAATAACATTTGAAACCATTCACGAGCGCTTGAATGATTTCTTTCGACATTCGCATTCTTCGCCTGTGGCTTTTTTGTTTACTTTTTGCAAAGAACCCGGCGAAGAGTTTTTAATTTTTAAAAATACACAGCTCCTTCGCTTTAATATATTCTAAAACAGGCCGTATTAGACGAAACACGATTTAATGGTCCAGTGTGCAAACAATGTTGTTTTCCGAACTGTTGCAGTAGTTTTACGTTTAAAAGATCTGTAAGATGAACGCAAAGCAACCTTATAATGTCGTAAATCCTAATTGTGTTTGGTTGAGTAGCCAATCAAAATGTTGGATTTTATAATACACCATCGTTGAGTGTGTACTTATAAGAAATGACATCGATTTAATAACCAACACTGCATAATACATATTACAAATTTAAGGCATTCTACACAGAATAAATACAGAAAAAGCAGGAAAGGTACGACTGACTTTGTTTTTCTTCCATTGCAAGTTGCAAACGATCTACCTAATGCACCGGCAGTGCCTTTTTTAACTATATATATCTGAAGGGGGGGGCAGTTGCCTCCCCCTGGGAAAGAATCCCCCCCCCCTCCCCCAGTAAAGCCATTTCTGCCCCGGAAGTGCGAAGCAGAATTGCTCATGATTGCTGTCAGAATTGCAGTTGATTTACTTGATAATGAGATTATGCCCTTCCATAGCCTCCTCCAATTCATATTGTTCTTCACCGAGTATATTTCATAATAGCGATAGATTTCATGCATGCAAACAATGCGATAAAATGCTTGCCTTTCCAAGCCTTGCGACTATTTCCAAGCACTCTCCTCCACAGAGGCGTTGTGTTTTGTTTTGGGAGGTTTTATTGCAATTTTTTTTTATTAAAAAATATCAAGTTATATTAAGAGCCCCTCCCCCCCCCCATTCTCTCCGAAAGAAATTGGGGGGGGGGGGGTTGGTACACGTTACATGCTGGAAGCTGAAACTGATTAAGTACGGCTCGACTGAGGAAAAAGACGATTTACAGGAGGAATTTGATTTGTGAAATCTCGTTAAAGCAGTTGTAGATATGGTTCCAAGAAGTCAACAGATTTAGTTTAGTTTTTTAACTGTTATGTAATACATGTATGCATCATCATAGCATGAATATTTCTTCTCAGACCAGGCATTGAAATACGGAATTTTTACAAGGACACACTTTGCCTTCAGAGGTATATTTTTGGTATAAATGCGCAGACTCACGAGAACGAGTGGCGAAACCACAAGTTTAGCGTCGAAGACGCGAGCTTTTAGGGGGTCTCTGAAATGGCATTTCCAGAGTTCTGAGAACAGAATTTGCAAAATCTTTGGCCATTTCGCGTGGATTACATTAATATATTTTCAGTTTAATATATTTTCAAGTACACACTTTTCAATTTACAAGGGCACATTCGCTTTTTACAAGGACACAAAGTGTGTACAAGGACACGCTATTTTAATGCCTGTCTCAGACTTATTCGGAAATGGTGTCTCATATTAGAACTTAAAATGACTTAAGGTGGCTCCCTACAGTTCTAGTTTAAACAAGGAGAAAAATATATTCTTCTCATTGCGATAGATATCTTCACGTTTGTCAAACATTTAGCTCTTTTTGGAGAAAAAAACTGATAATGTACCTATTATGTGTCCAAACCATAAGTTCAACATAAACCACACACGCATTGCTATGGCAACAGCAGCGTGTGAACTATAGTAGTCATGCCCAAAAAATCAGGCAAAACATGAAATTAATCAAATTTCCTTCGGTGAAATTTTTTAAAAACTTTCAAGTAAGTTTGGAATACTAAACGGAATATTATATCATAAAATAAAAGTAAGTTGTAGGAGAGGGTTTTTATAGATTGACAAATTTCTGTTCCAAGAAAACTGCTCTGTAGAATTTTTTTTAATTTCGAAATATTAAAAAACGCGACTTTCAGGTTAGCTACACAAAAAATTAAAAAAATTCACCGAAGGAAATGAAAGTTAAGCGATAGGAAAAATGCAAAAAACTTACGCGGCCAACAGAAATTTCAGTTCGACAAGAATGGCATTTGCGCATGTCCGTGTGTGTTGCGTGGTGGTCTCGCGCGCCATCTCTTCGCATTTTACTGCTCGCTGGCGGTTTGTTCGAAGTATTGCACGATAGCAAGCAAAATTCGCTTCGATTTTGTCACTCTTGGCTTTTTGGATCCACGATTGTTTGTCGGCGGGTTAGACAGAACTCCAATCAGTCCATTCCTGCCAAACTTATCAAACAGACTTTGTAAATTCGCGAAGCTCAAGCCACTGCTGGCGATTTTCTCGACCATGCCTTTGCTGATTGTTCCATGCAGTTTGGTGTTGAATGTCTGTGCAAGTTGATGTCGTTGGTCTAGATACAGATTATCCTGGTAAGCTTCGTCAAATGGAATTGCTTGACAATGTGTGATCAGATCTTTTTCCGAAAGGTTTAACGGCGAAGAGAACAGAATACGATGTAGAGCTTTCACATTTTCAAGCGCGTCGTGGGCATCGAAGCCTTGATCAAATAAAGCCTTGTAAACAGCAGACTGGTTTAAAGCACAGCTATCTCCATTTCGATCTTTCAGAATCGATTCTTTTACTAAATACTCGAACAACGAGAGACTATCTCCAAAGAAAATGCCCAAAGACTGAAATTTTGCAATAATATTGCTGTTGCTGTTATGAAGTATGACTGGGACATCAAATCGCTTGGCATTGTGCCCAACAAGAACTGTACAGACCTTGTGTGCTGTCAATTTCTGGCATTCGCGAATGGAATTCTTGAGGTAGTGGATGAAACGAGATAAAACTTCGTCACAGGTTAGTGCTAATACAGGATTTGATTGTTTAGATAGTACTCTCTTACCGTCTACAGTTTTTATCGAAAGGTTGTTTACTCTGGATGCATATTTATCAATATTTTTATTTGGCAAAACATACTGGGAAAATGACGCGAGAGTTGTCTGATTTATAGCTGCCAATTGGCATAATTCTGCTTGTTTACCTGTCGTATTTGTTTCAGTGTCGAATAAAACAATGTTATAAAATACTGCAGCATTGTCGTCGAATGCTATGGGAGAACATTGTGGTCTGGGGGTATAGGGTGGGACAAATACTTCATAGGAAGCTAGTGTGTCAGCTGGTAGGTCAGGGCAAATAGTTCTTCATTTGCAGTGGTACTGGTACTAGCTGTAGGTAATGTGAGGCCAATATTTGTCTAGTATGTCTTGCCCTCCTTCTGTTCACTTGATAGTATGCCGTGTATTTGTTTGGTGTGAATTTCATTCCTTCGCTTCTTGAACTTCAATGATTTCTTTCTGTTGTTGTCGCCATCTCTTTTTCTCTTCATTCCGTTGACATATGCCTCACAGTTAGTACCAGGTTCAATCCCCAATGAACTCAGTGTTCTACAAATGTACCCATGCCCAACATTGGTTTGTGCCACTGCGCATGCCACACGAAAGTCATTGCTTTCGCTCCCACCATAGAATCTAATCTTGGGATTCTTTGAACCAACTGTGCTGTTAAAAGACTCATTTCTCCGAGAGTTGGCGATTGGAGCAAGCTTTTCCACCATGTTGTCAGAATGATATTGACTGAAAATGTCATTCAGGGTTAGTTTCAATTCCTCGCCATGCAGGTCTTTCCCATATGGTAGATATGCATGCTTGTACATAGCTGGCTCCTGTTTCCATCGACACCATGACTCACTGCAGTCAGTGTGGATTCCAAATGCATTGGGTACTATGCATTTTAATGATGCTTGCATTGATTTTGGTTCACCCTTGTTTTGGTTGACAGCCGTGAAAAGCATTTCACGAGATAGTCGATTACTTTTGTTGACAATGATGAGCAATCGGGAAATCTTTTCATTTTGGCCAGATTATGTAATCTACTAGTTAACGATCTTTTTATATGAATTATATCACTAAATTTCTCAACTCCATATGGTACTTGTGCATGTATAAAACTTTCAGTTGTTGAGTCATCATCCCCAGTGTAAGTTGAGTACTTAGCATTGTGTTTCGTTATGTTATTAAACAGCTAAACTGCAGATGTAGGCTCCATAGCTTTTGATTTCGGCAGTCATGTTTACGGGGAGTAGAGTTCATTTTTTTTGCATGATCACAAATTCTGCATGTTTTTGTCTTTGTTGTGTAGTCCATTATTTTTCCAGTGTGTAAGCCCATTACAGCTCCTTGTCCTGTGTTTGAATTGAAACCTTTGCCACGTTTCTGCCAACCCATGTCATACGAGCATGAAATTGGAACAAGATTATTCTCGTCTGGTGTTTCACCAATTTTAATTGCATGTTCTTTCTCTATTTCTATAGTTTCAACACACGTGTGTCCTGCAACTGCTTCAACGGCTTTACCAGCTTCTCGCTCACGGGTTTTGAATGAAGCCCGGGTCATGGTTGGGATGTTCGTAACTGACAAAATGCCATTCAAATGCGTCTCACCAATTCCGGTATGAAGACTGGTTAAAACTGACTTTGTATTGATGTCATATGCCATTGGACCAGAGGCTCCAGACTTGTGGGCGAGTAATGTTTCAACAACATTGGTTTGACCGCAAAACTGACATTGAATATATAGCTTGCTAGCTAGACCATATAACTTTTCTTGTTGTACATTGCTCAATGACAGTGGTCCTTAAAAATAATAGAGTATTGCCATTGTTTTTATTGTTTATTTCATACCTTTACATCAATTCATAATTATAATATATTTTTGTTTGTGGAAACAAAACTATTATATGTTTTATCTTCATGCAAACAATGAAAGAACTTATAATATATTTATACAAATTTAATCAACTGACACTTGTACATTTTGAAAACAGTACTTTATTTTATAACTATATAGTGACCAAATTATATCAAAATTTTGAATCTAAATAATTCTGTATTTGAAGTGGAGAAATTAAATGCTTCACATTTGCCTTTGTTTACCTTCTTTGCAAAATAAACAACTCCCCAATCCTTTTCTCAGTTGGTTTATGTCAACAATTCGGCTTCCTTGAGGTAAATTCTCTTTTATTTCTTGTTTTGCCTAATGCCAAATCATGGAGTACGTGAATTATAATTTTTTAAACAGACCTAAATGTTTACAATGATAAAAACGTCTCGGTGTTTACGTTGCCTACCGTGCTTTCCCTTGTATTTATCACGATGTCCGTCGCTGGTTCAAACTCTTCGTTTTCGTCTTTGTTTTCCTCAACCTCGCTTGAAATATTTTCATTTTTCCAAGATTGAAGCCCCTCTTGTAATTTTATAATATTACCTCGATTTCTTTTTTGTATTTTCTCAAATTTTCCCGTCAAAGAACGATTTTTAAAACGCGCTGCCATGTTTGTTTTTAAATTTTTATATATCGGCATTTAAAAATCCCGCGCCGTTCCCGCTCGCGCGACATTTTTTCGCACCACGCGATCCTGTCCCGCAACGCGCGAATTGTTTATCGTTACCAGTCCCATGCTTTAACAACTGTAGGGAGCCACCTTAAATGCGACATTTCTGATCAAAATCACATTGGGATCCCCCACCCCCAGCATCACAGGGAGGAAATAAGGTGACCCTGATTCCTCCTCCTATTTTTAAAGGTGACTTTCCAATTTATTTAATTTATAATTATTTCCGAGTAGAAATGTCTGGAAAAATTCATGTCTTCGATGTACTTTATAATCTTCGGACTTCTTCTAGATTTCACCCCCACAATGCATGAAATCGCAATTCAGGGGCCCTAGATTTCAAAATTTTCTGGACCCCACCCTCGTAGATGGTCTCACGCCTTCGGCGTAATATTCGCCCGCAAAATAAAGGTTTGGCTACGCCACTGGTCATAGCTGTACGATTATAGCTACAAAGAGTTGAAGTTATTTTTAAAGAAAAATATAACTGAAGTTAATAAATTAAAGTTTTACAAAACCTCTCTACAGACTCGCGCGCTCGCCAAACCTCGACGGCTCATATTTTTCGTTCTGCCTTTTTTTCCTGTTTGCCCCCCCCCTCAGTGAAAATTCCATAAAAAAGGCACTGTGCACCGGTGCATAGGAAAAGTACTTTACCTTGGTAACAGGGCCTCGTTTTCGTGAATGAGATTTTACGCTTTTAATTAATGTTCTCGAACACGAACACGAGGCTGTATAGTCAAAGGGACGTACTTCCGAACGGGTGTATCCTGACATTTTGCGACTTGCAACATCGTGTAATGCAATTTTCTGTTCACATTTGAAGCTACACTTTAACGTGATATGTGAATTAGTAAGTGAGATTTCTGCATGGTTATGCTTTTTTGTTTCTTTTAGACTTGGCAGACAAGTGGAAAGGCTTCTCCAATCAAGGCGACCGCAAGACTAATAGTGTCGCAAAAAATACATCAGGGATCAGAGCCAGCGATCATAATCTTGAAAACAATTAATATTGCTAAATAAACCTTCAAATTACAGTAATAATATTGTTTAAATCTGTGAACATATATGAGAACTATCGTATAGTTTCAACAAAAAGAAGACTGAATTACAATTACACCTAGAATTACAACTATAGCTTTTAGCAATCATCTACCCAGAACAATATCATAAGAGGGATGTTAGGTGTGGCAACCCCCTCCCCCCCCAAAAAAAAAATATTGTCGTCAAATGGAGATAAATTATGAAAGATATCTGTCGATCGGCATTGGCAAACGAAGTTCATTAGAGGACAAATTTGGAGGCAATTTTAATGGCATGGTTGAAACATTGAACTGAACACCCTATACCTCCAACCAGAAATTTGAAGCCAAACTTGAAGGCCAGTCCCAGCGAAGACCGCATTCATTCTGTCAATAGACAGATTTAGATCGAGGACGTCAAAGACGACGTGAAAATGGTGTGTTGTGCCCATGTATGGATATGCCACGTCATTTTGACGCCATTTTCACGTCGTGTTTGACGTCCTCGATCTAAATCTGTCTAATCATGACATAAATAAGTATGATCTGACCTCCTAACGTTCCAGTTATATTCACTTTAATAGGTCAGGGGCATTGAATCAGGGCCAAACATAGTTGCCCATGTATTCTTCCGTGCATGCATTAATGAAATGCAGAGGTGTACTACTAAAATGATAACACGGGGAGCGGGGTGACAAGTCGTGAAGGTGACAAAGCGTGGAGGGTGCACCCTAGTGATCAGTGGGTACAATATGATAAACATTGAAAGTTCCAGTATTTATCTTTGGTTTTAGTAATTCTTCAAATACTGTTTTCTCGTGAAATGTCTTAACATCAAATAAAAGATTCCGATATACCGTATCTATTCCATGTTGGAGCTACATGTATGACCAAATGGTAAGATTATGGTAATCAAGAACAGATTGTTAACATCGTTACCGCATCATTTCAACACAACAAAATATTGAGAGGTCAGCTCCCAAACGGGCATTATATTTTAAAAAGGAGGGCTCAGCTCCCGGAGCGTTTAAAAGGAGAATGAGCTTCCCCCTCCCCCTCTTCTTCACCACTAATTGAATGTGAATATTATGTCTGTTCGGGGGAAAAATACAAAAGATACGCCCGCCCGCATGCACGGAATATATTACTATACTACTGCTGATAAACGGGGATATTTTAACATGGTCTGAACTGGAATGTTTTTTATACGGCTGCATGAATCAGTGCCTTTTTTAAGGATTTTCCCGTGGGGGCATTTTTTGAAAAGGGACCTTTCTGTGAGATAATATATTGGAGGGGGATAGGAACGGCTGAAGGTCACGTGTGCGGTCGTCATACCACGCATGAATAGTTAGGTCTGAGGCACACTCCCCAAAAAATTTTTGAAATTTGAAACCCGGAAATGCTATTTCCTACATTCTGAGCATCCAAATTTGCTCTAAAATTTATGATAAATATACTTGTACTTGAAATAAAAGAAGGAAAACGTACAAAAAGTAAAAAAATATATTAACCATAAATTGTCATTACTTATTTAGAGGAGGATTGCAATGGCCCAAGGCCACGTGTGTGGGAGCATACTACCCAGAAAATTTTTGTAATTTGAAACCCGGAAATGCCATTTGCTGCATTCTGAGCATTCAAATTTGCCCCAAAATTTATGCTATACTGTATATACTTGTATTTGAAATAAAAGAAGGAAAAAACGCACAAAAAGTTAAAAAAAATATTAACCTTAATTTGTCATTACTTATTAGAGGGGGATAGCAATGACCCAAGGCCACGTGTGTGGGAGCATACTAGCCAGAAAATTTTTGAAATTTGAAACCCGGAAATGCCATTTCCTGCATTCTGAGCATCCAAATTTGCTCTAAAATTTATGCTAACTATACTTGTATTTGAAATAAAAGAAGGAAAAAACGCACAAAAAAATAAAATAATTATTAACAATAATTTATCATTACTTAGTGGTGGAAAAACGTAACAATTTAAATTTTGTTAAACAAGGTCAAAGGATAAAGCCTAAAACTTACTTTCCGGTTATCTATTCGTTTTTCTTCACTGGTTTGTTCATAGATTTAGGAAAAAGGGACTTTTCCTGGGAGGGGAGGCAAAATATGATTTCGTGGGGGGCACAAGGGGGCATTTGCCCCTCAGGTTGTAGGTTAAAAAAGGCCTTGGCATGAATTTGTCATTTTTTATCATGTTATGCCATATAACGACACTCAATTACACCTGGCATATCAATTACTCCTGGTATATCAGTTACTCCTGGCATATCAATTACTCCTGGCATATCAGTTACTC
Organism: Paramuricea clavata; assembly: GCA_902702795.2. Lineage (NCBI taxonomy): Eukaryota > Metazoa > Cnidaria > Anthozoa > Malacalcyonacea > Plexauridae > Paramuricea > Paramuricea clavata. The sequence goes on along the minus strand of CACRXK020003832.1, from coordinate 22,207 downwards.
CTGGCATGTCATTTCTATCATGCTCTTAGACTTGCTCCAAGTCTCTCTAGTCTCTTTCATTGTCATATAGTATCAATCCACTATAGTGTACATTACATGACGTAGTACGGTGAAACGGAGCGAGAAAGACAGACTTGTCAACTTCGGAGAATATCGGTTCAAAACTGAACCGAAAATGCAAGACTTGCTTTAATTATTTTCTGTCATTGTTTATATGTATTGATCTAGCACAGTGTAAATAACATGTGTTCCATTATATTAAATAATACAGAAATAAATTGAAGTAAAACAATTAAAGCAAGTCTTGCATTTCGGTTCAGTTTTGAACCGAGATTTTCCGAAGTTGACAAGTCTGTTTTTCTCGCTCCGCCCCTCCGTACTACGTCATATGTAATGTACACTATAGTGGATCAATACTATATGACAATGAAAGAGAGACTTGGAGCAAGTCTATCATGCTCTATGAGACAAACACCTTGCCTCTGCAAGGTTGGTGTTGATGATATTACACGTTTTACAACGTTAGCTCCAGCAGAAGTTGCAGATTTTTGTGCTGGATGAAATAACTATCATAGCTTTTTAATCCATTGCTATTTGACGAATCAAAATAACCATCCTCTTAGTCTTGCGTTCAAGAATCACTTAGGTGGCAAAACCGATATATCCTAACTTGTCCAAGTATGCAAATGAGATAAAATAATAGGAATTTTCTATAAAATAAATTAAATTAAATGAATCAATTAATCAATTTCTTTCGATCAAGTTCATAATTTAAAAGTTGTATCTTAAAATTGAATACAGTTCATGTGTCTTACACCATTACTTTTTTATGTCTGTCATCTTGCGCGAGTAAACATTATACTATTTCCTGACATGTCGCATTATAGATGTTGCATTTCCGCAGCTCGTTAGTCGTTACTGCATGGCCACTTGTTTTGCCGCATTAATTAAACAATAGGCACTTAAGGAGTGTGTAAGGATTTGCAAATGCAAGAAAGATTGTAATGCAAGAAAGACTGAAAAACATCAGTTAATAATGCAAGAACGATGGGAAGATATCGCCCAAAATGTAGAGTATAACAGAAGACAACATCATGCATGACAAATCTTTTCTTCGAATGTCAACTTTTGCTTAAAATTACTGTTATATTTGAAGTGAATTTGTAGAAGTGTTGAAGATATTTTATAATTTAACGTTTGGAAAAAAAACAAAATTATTTCGAAGTTTCCGCACTCCGCAAAGGGCAATTACATTTCTAATTCATTTCCAATCAATACGACTGAAAATGGAACAACACAGTTTTCATAGTGGAAACACCGCTTTTGATTTTATTTTATACAGCCGCTCCTGAGTTGAACGAATTTGTCTTCTAGGACCTTTTCCATTTGTATTTCTAGCACAAAACAGTCATATATTCATTCGTTTAGCTGAATGTAAGTGGTAGCTACAATGTTTAGTAGTTGGTGTATTCTACGAAAATGGGCGGAGTTTTGGCCCGAAAGTTTGCGAATATCGACAAACACCAATGGCAGACAATAGCTTCCGGCTGTTCACGAATACTCGAATCGGAACTCAACGTCACTAATGTATTACTATCTATCTATCTATCTATCTATCTACCTATCTTACACACCCGATGAAATAAAGGATTTTGCTTCGCAAATCCTTAAAAATGAAAGAGTCAAACACGAGGTTGGGATATTTTGAGCTATGGGTTACAATTACACCTAGCAATTTTATTCTTGAAGTTACTTACTATTTATTAACTTTAACAGAAATAATTATCTATAACTTTTACATATGAATCAACATTGTTTTGCCCAGTAGTGTGAGTGCAAAAATTACGCCCACACAACCCCCGATACCACAACGACCAGGATGATGGATGCAGGCGTGGGGAGGAGGTGGGATGTATAAAACTTGCTGCTGCAAAGATTGATAACTTGCCTCGACAGCTGACTATAAGCGACTAAACGTATAATTCTAGTTGTTCCATCAGTTAAACTATTTTCCTACAGCTAAAGGTTTGTCTTTGCAAAGCAGGTTTCCTCCACACCCTTGGCAGAGTTAATTAATATGATAATAATAACAAGATGACAGACATAAAATTCCTATTCGCTAGCAAATATTCTATTTAATTGCTCCTCTACGTATGACTCTTTATCCAGGGTTTCGTTCAGAAACCAGAAATTTGAGGGCATTATTATTTTTTCTGCCTAAGCTTACGACTCATTCAAAAAAACTTTATATCAAACGAAATCTTTAATGTTAATGTTAATGTTAATGAGCGCAAACTCTGTCTTTAAGAGTAGACGGGTAGGAATTCTCTTTTAATATCCCCTTTTAAAAGCCTGAAATATTTTTGCCAAAAGTGACCTTTCGAATTTCCTCCTGCCAAGTCTATAATGTGATATATATAATTATTTTACATTCGACAGAGTAAAGTTACAAAGTAGGACAAAATGAAATTGCAAAATAAAATAGTGAGCAGAGCACAGTGATCTCCATGGGGGGAAAGGAACATTATTTATTTAAAACAGAACATGAAAGTGAGAAGGAACAGGTGACGTTGAAACTTATACTAATCTCTATAATTTGGACAAGTTTAAACATCAGTTCCAGACTATGCCGCGCAGTAAACAAAGTACGTTTCGGTACGATACGATTGAAGTGGAAAACTGGCTTAAACCTCTTCACCACAGTCATGCGTCACATCCACTCTAGGGCTCAGGAAATGCATATCAGAAATACTCTACACTTCGGTGCGATACGTTTGAAGGGAGAAAACGGCCTTTAGCGACAACTGCAAACAATGCACTCTAATCAAAATAAAAAGCACATGTCACTATTACTATATTTTCCCACGACCAGGTATACACAAATGGAAAATTTGCATTCAGTCAAAAATATCCACTTTCATAAAGCCGATCCAAATTGTACAGCTTCATTATCACTAATAATAAACAATGAATATGGAAATTTGAACAATTCACTGATATATTATGCACCTGCCTGGAGTGTGTTTCTCGTTCCCCGAGTAAACACAGCTACTTGTTTTGCGCGGTTAAGCAAATTTTGTTGACGGCGAAAAGAGCGAAGCAAGACGTTACATTTGAGAAAGCATTATTTAATTTTCTAAAGTTGTGAAGGGAGAGAGAGAAGTGATTAAATGAACGCCTCATTGAACGTAATGTTTAATTTTGACTTGAATTCGGGCGTTCAAAGTGTATATATACAAATTAAGGGCTGTTTTTTTACGACATCTCATAAATGTTATACAAACACTGACATAAATCAGTAGCTTTAGGAACGTGTTAATACACTGTTATCATTATTTTTTCTGTGTTGGTGTTAATTGTGTACTAAGGTGAATATGATGTTTGTGATGTTACACTTACTCGAACCGACCTGACCGCGTAGCTCAGTTGGCATAGCATTGGGCTAGTATTCCAAAGGTCGTAGGTTCGATTCCCAACGGGGTCGGGTATATATTTTCAAGCTCGCCCGGTGTGGATATACACTCAGAGTAACATCACAAACATAACACTGTTGTCAATTGTGAAATGTGTTTTTCAGACATTTGAAGGTCCTAATAATTATACTGTGTATATACGATACTATACTGTATCAGATAATACTGTATCGCAGGGCCTCGGGTTCTACTCCCACATGCCAGAAGGCCGTAATTGGATTTTTCGCAACTACTTCAGGTCTGATAAATGAATAATTTGAGAAAAGAATACATTTTGGGTGACGAGTAGGCGATATTAGCGTTGTCAATGTAAATAAAGAATTTGCTATTTTCAGTATCGATTTATCACAACTCCGAGTGCGAAAGAGGTATATATGAACAAAATGTCTTGTTTTGTATACTGGCGAGAAGTGGACGTATATATTTTCGTGAATTTTTCGCCCCGCCTGTGGGGGGCATATTTTTCGCGCGGAGAGATTAGGGGCCGTGGAACTGGGGGGCAATGGGAGCATGTGCCCCCGCCCCCTACACGTTTTTTAAAAGTGAAAAAGTGCCCTTTTTATGGTCTAAAATTGCTCCATTTAAAAAAGTATTTCTTGAATGAACGCCCTCTTTCGCTGGAAAGAAAGTGCCCTTTTTGCAGTAGTAAAGGCCATTTCCACCTACGTTATAGAGATTCCATATTTTCAAAAAATTTTCGTTCTGCTCTTGAACGACATAAAATCGTTTGACTTTGATCATATACAAAAGTGCCCCTTTTGGCCAATGCCCCTCCACTCTCGAAATGCTTTCGTGGCCTCTGGAGAGGGTCATGTTTTCTCCTGTCACGTACACTGGGATGAAATAATTACGTGGTCTTTCATCCCAGCAGACATGCAAGCTAACCCGATTCATATTACCTACCCCTACGTGTACAGAGAAGAATTATGGATAAAGGCGACCCCCAACTCACTTATAATATAGTATATATAGCAACACGAATGTGAGTTCGGATATATTTGAACATGTGGACACCCACCGTATAACATAACGGATCATCTAAATAACTAGCAGAACAAGGCTACTAAATAACAAGAGTCTGCATGTAAGTAAAATAAAATTCGATAGTTTTTCAGTACATGATTTTGTCTGAACGGGGTAATAAAACAGCCGAATAAAACTTGAAGGAATACCGTTGACCAGCCCTCGCCCTTTTAATTGACTTTAAAGATAAAGAGCTTGTTATTTTTTTGTTCGTCGACGTTTTTTTCTCCATAACAATTCGTCAAATTAACACAGTCTTCAAATATTAATAACAATACTGGATGTAATTTACAGGAGAAAGGCCTTAAAAACAGCATTAAAAACAAAATGCTTAATTATTATCTAGCAACACTTGTTGACAATGTTCAATATAAATTGAGGTTTAATGAGGCACAGTGAAAAAGCTGGAGTTAGAGTACGGAGTATGTCTATTGAAAAGTGTGCATGTTGGCCTGAGTATCAGGCCCTGTTTTTCCCTCTTTAAATGCGGGAGGATGAAAGGGAAAAGAGAGCCTCACAATTCCTTGTCAGCATGGGCGTATGTAAAAAACCAAAACCGGTCTTTTAATCTGATTAATATATCAGCCTAAAATTGGTGGTTATAGTGCAAAGTAGATTATACTATTATTAGTAATTTTAACTATATAAGTAGATCGTTTTTGTTCAGTTGTGTGAAATTGACGTAATAGAAACTTTGCTGTGAATGGAACCAGGTAATCTTGATACGCGGAAAAGTACTGGCACTAGTTGTCAAATAGAAATCCATTTTATGATTAAAACAACTGAATATCTTCTGTAATATACTTTATTTCAATTCCATATTTTTGTCAGAGCTATAGTTCTCATAACCAAGCATAATTACAAAATTTCAAATAGTTTCATAAAGAATAATGAAAGATATAATTGACTGAATATATCAAAATGGATTTCTATTCGGACAACCCTTTCTGAGCGCTGATTGGCTAAAATACGAACACGAGATCACCTGGAAAGCGACCGGATTAAAGTTTGTGTCAGGCTCTATTTGTTACTCACGAGGCTATGTGCATGTGTATCTAAGGTGCACTATTCGTTTTTAGCTAGACTCTGGCCTTTTCATGCACCATGGGAGAAGGTATCCGCTAAAACTCGCGAAGTCTATAGATGTCTTAAAAGTCCTTATCGTAGCTCAATATTTGTTTTAAATCGGGACAATGTACCAACCTCGTACCCAGGGCTAGTCGCGAATTGAAGGCGGCGACCTCTGGGCGGCGACGTAGTCCTGGTAAACGCTGGTCACGTGTCAGGCAAATACTCCAAGATTCTTGGAGTATTAGCCTGCGAGCGGGCTTTGTGGAAATAAAGACAGGGGGGCGACGAAAAGTTCACGAAATGGAACTTGAATTGCCACGGATTATTTATATTCTTTTATTTTTTGTTGTAATCTTTCTTCTTAATATGTTACGTTTATATATTACGTCGAATGTACATCAGTCTTCTTTTATATCGCATCATGTAAATCGCCGAGGAGGCGATGTTTCGAATTTCGAAGCAGTGAAAATGGAACCAATCTCGTATTCTCGTACATACTATTTGTGATGATTTCCATCAAGTATAAAAAGGTACAGTATATATGAATTTGAAAATGTTTAGAACTATTTCTCTGTTACAAATTATTTAGCAGATTCCCATTATTTGTTACACTGTCTAGCTCTATGAAATATATATTTCGAGGGCTATTTACTGTAATATATTTTATACAGTATGTTTATAATATAGTTAGCTGAATTTGTACAATTGTAGTTTAAATATTGTCAATATTGAGAAACACATGGCCAGACTATGGCCTATAATACTATACTTGGACGGTTGGACCCTCAGTAAAGTTCTACTCTCACATGATTATTATTTACAATATATTGATTTATCGCTGCGAGAAACGTGTTTACACTTTAATACAGTATTATTAAACTACATTTTACAGCAGTATTAACTTCAAATGCTTTGTATTTACATTTATACAGTAATGACCTGAAATTATTTAAATGAGCCATTACTGTAATAACAGAGTGGCCAGGTTGACAAAGCTAAAATCTGATGAATCTAACCTGCTAGGATATTTCAATAGTCAAACATCAGTTTCAGCACTCCAGCTGGTCAGGGATTTTTTAGGGAAAAGTTTTAGCACCCCATTGTAAAACCTGCCTCTGAATCTCAAAATTTCATTATTTTGTTCCCTTGCCCCTACAATCTTTATTTATACCTTTTGTGCCCTTGAGATCTTTAAAAAAATTGCCTAACTCTGCGGTATGGCATGTAACCATGTTGCCATATTTATTTTCTGACTTCAGGCTTCAATAAATTTCTACTCTAATACCTGACAGAGATGGGGGGCATATGTATGAACAATAAGAAATGATTTCTTCATCTATTATTGGCCCCTTACCTTTCACCCAATTTTAAAATTAAATTTACTGAATGATTTTGAAGTTTTCTAGATTATTGAAAAGAATTTTATGGGTACAAGAAATAGGGCGAAAACAGTTGAATTAAGCAAGATGCAAGTAACAATGAACCAGACCGGGTCACTGGATGGTATTTCAGCACACTGGTGGACATGCAACCTAATACCTGCAACCTGTGTCACATTTATATATATAGTTTTACACTGTACTGGAAAAATAATGTGAAGGAACTTGTAGAGATTCAGAATGCACACTCCATGGTTTATTCAATCACCAGCATGCATGAATCATTTTATGTTATGGATATTTTTTTAAAATTATTCTCACTTAGATAAAATTATATCAATTTTTAATATCATAAATGAATATATAGTAGCTTTTGATTAAACAAGTTATAATAATATATCAGCAAATAATGACTGGTCTCTCTGAAATCCATATAGAAAGGTTCAAATTTGACTTCCACTACCACTACTTGATCTGGCAGTTGCATCCGATTGTTTGATTGGATAAATAAAACTTATCTGGTTAGAACTTTAATGATAGCAATAGCAGCAGTGGAAGTCAAATCTGATCTCTATTATTTTTTGAAGATTTGCTCTAGTCACGTCAATTCAGGGTTGCCCATGCAACTTGGTTAGCACAGCTAGCTCTTCAAGTTGGCGGTCCAATTCTTAGGATTCTGCAAATTAATTCTAGAAACCTGGCTTTGGTTTGGGCTAAACAAAAATCATCACACTGTTTATCATGCTGATTTAGTTGTTTAACAGTTAAAGTCCAGGCTGCATGTTTTTTGTCCTGCATGTGGCAGATGGGACAGTCTGGTTTCCAAGTGTTTATGTTGGGAATTAATATTAATCAGGACTGGCTTCTGAGTGAAGGTCTTGCCTGCTTTATGTGAGAGCAGGCTCTATGCGAGATTCCAATTGCTACACAGCATGATCTCAGGGCTCTTCCTCTGAAACAATGTTTGGTTGCAATATCATCCAGCAAGTGCAAAAATGTACTACCACGGTCAAGGATCATTTGGCATGTTCATCGATTATGTTAACCCATTGAGTGGCGCCATGCACTCTCCACCTGATGAGTAAAATTGTCTGATGTTAGACAGAGTAAACTAACAAAGTAGGGCGCATCTGGGTGCTTTGGGCCATTCCATTTAATGTACACACCACCTATGGACGATGTACACCCCCCCCTAAGAAAAAATATCAAGGTGCCGACACCAACACCCCCAGAAATTAAGAAATTTTTGCCTTATCCCTCAGAAAAAAATGCAAAGATCAAAGGTTACGGATGCACACAACCCCTAGAAATGGCTTTTTCAACCCCCTCAGAAATTCTAGTCCATGGGAGGAGGGGGTGTATATTAAATGGATGGCCCATTGCCACTTAAAGGGTTAAAAACGTAAATACCACAGCACAACACTTGTACATATACATATACAAGTAATACAACAGCAATCCTTTTATATATTTAATAGTCATATTTACATATTGGTGAAACATCAATGTCCATATATTAGGGATGTCCATGAACTTGTCCCTAGTTTGAAGCTAATCAGCTAATGTATTGATATATTTTGTATAAGTTGTCCCTCTACAAACCAACTTTTAGTCATTATACAAGAGTTGAATTTGCATTCATTTGCTTCGCAAGTCGCAACAAACTGAACAAAGTACTAAACCATAAACCTGTGCAATGATCGAGCGTCTTTAGCGACATATCCAAGTCTTTTAAACGTCTCATTGGAACAATCTCACTGAGTTTTTTCTACAGAAAGTATTGATGCATTTGATCGATCGCCGTACTTTGAGAAAAGCTTGAAATGCAAAATTTACAGGAAAGATTGAAGAATTTCGGAGATAAAAACTGTTTGTCTTCGAGTTTCACCTATTCACCCCCCGGTTGAGAAAAGTAACATTTACGCAATGTTGGAGTCACGTGACCAGCGTTTACCAGGGCTACGTCGCCGCCTTCAATTCGCGACTAGCCCTGGGTACGAGGTTGACAATGTACCAATGTCAGCACGAATCGCACTCATATCATGCCGAGCAATTTCAAAAATTGCTCGCACCAGCTTAAGTTGTAATCTCAACTGACCTGTTTGGAAACTATGATGATCCAAAACATGCCAAATGATCAAATCTAAATATTTTCAAATTAAAACAAAGAATGATAGAAGCGTGTAAAATACAAAAGTAACACAGATTTTTTCCCTAGAATGATGGGAAATTATATGCGAACAAAATTGTGTACGAAACATTGTAATAATTCCAATCAACAAAAAGTAAATTAAGTTCTTTGTATGTTTGCATGGCGATAAAACATGTAATAGTTATGTTTGTGGAAACACGTACCACGTAAATTTATTACTGCAAAGCTTTCGATCAGTAAGCTCGGATCTTCATCAGTGCACCAGTGCTAATATATATTATTAGCACTGATGAAGATCCGGGCTTACTGAACGAAAGCTTTGCAGTGATAAATTTACGTCGTACGTGTTTCCACAAACAAAACTATTAAAAAGTAAATTGTCTACTGGAAACGCCTATCGTAATGTTAACGTTTTGTGCACATTACACCACGAAATTACACCGCCCTACCAAATATTCATAAAATCTAGCTATAACATGAACGCGTTTATACTTTGATCTTCGTATATTTCTAATATCTATAAACATGTAATTGCATTTTTAGTTTTTCTTACCAAAAACATTCGTTTTTTTTTATTTAATTTTAAATGATTCACGAGAAATGAAACATTCAAGTTGGACTGCTTTGCTTGTCGCTACGCTACGGCATAAAGGGGAATATCGCGCGGGTTTGTTTCCGGTTTAAAAAGGAAAATAATAAATTTCAAAATGTATATAATAAACTGAAAATAGAACTTCGTGTCGTGCAATTTTAATTCCAAATCAGACTGTGATTTCAGACCAAATTGCACTCCCCTCATTCCAAATTGCACTCCACTCATTTCGATATTTGGGGTTGGGTAAAATTCTTTTGATATTTAATGACTGCAATCAGCAAAATATTTACTAAGAAAAACATTTCTCTTCTGTGGCACCCCGTAATAAAAAATGACAGGCCTTAATACGAATATTGAGCTTAGATAAGCACTTATTAGACAATCTTCGTTTTTGAAAATATTGTGTCTAGCAGTGTAAAACGAATAATGAGCTTAGCGATAAACATTTTGTATAAAGAGCTGTTCGTACCCCATACTCCGTATTTCGCACTCCGTCGTTTCCACCACACCGGTTTAATGAGTTTGCTTCAACAACTGTTTTGGAATAGACATTGTAGCAATCAGTGAAGGATGGTTTTTCTCCAACACAAATGTAATGAACTTTTTCATTACTACGAATATGCCTATTTTAATTACATGAATAACATAATGAAAACCAATTGTATGAAAGTTCTTAATAATTTATCTACGAAGATTGTGACGATTTCTCTCACCAGGTATAAATTAAAGCAACAACACTCGTTGAAAGCGCATGAACGCAGAAGATAAACAGCTCTTTTATCACAAGATTTGGATCAAAGTATTTGACCGTTTTTCTTCACGCTGTCAAGGAAGCTTCAGCTGTGAGTATACATTCAATGTATATTTGTATACGGGCATGATTCACGACTACTCGAGTGAGGATCTTTACGCATGCGTGCAGTTTAGTCTAGTCTGAACAATTGAGCCCGTAGCAGTCACTTTTTAATGCCAAATAATGGACCTATTAGCTAATGAACAAAATTTTGATCCAGACAAGTCAAGACAAAAACTTCAGCACAGCTTTAAAGAGCGTCACAAAATTAGTAATATTCCGAAGTTTCCTTGCGAAATGTTGTAAAATGCGGATAATATAGCTCTTCGAAGTTTACCATTTTCAGTCATTTTGTATTACGCACGGAAAATTGATACCGCTTTCTGAAAAGGGTAACTATATAGTATATAGCTCAGTGGTGATCATTCTCACTGATCTCAAAAATATGGCGGACGTACTGTCATGAATAGAGAACAATGATTGGTCAAATTTAAAATTTGCATTAGAACGACTGCATGACGACAGCGAAATAGCAAACGTTTCTTGATTTGATGATTTCTTGCAAATAATTATATTTCATTTGCAAATTTCAAGATATTGTAAATTTCAAAAGCTTTCTAAGAGAATAAAGTCGAAATAATTGCTAAAAGGAGGGAGTAAAGCCGCCGACGTTTTAAATATTGATATATTGTTCGCTCTATAATTGCTTTAAAAGCTGATCGTTGCGTACATTTTGAAAAAAGACAGCATATATAATTTCAGTGTTTCTTTATTGATTACCCTTTAATTTTTATTATATTAAAATTTTTAAATAAAAAGAATTCAAAGCAAAGTTATTTGAATGCGAGAATTTTCAAAGTTATTTGAAGGTGAGAGAGGTTTCTGCATTGCATGTATTTTCTAGTTTATCCCCGAGCCGGCGGCGCGAAGCGCCGTGCGTGCGAGAGTACTAATTCCGCACGGCTAATTATACCCGGGTATGTGAAAACATAGTGGAGTGCAAAGTTGTCCCTCTTTTTGTTTATGTCATGGACGGTTTTCGACGTTATGCGCATGCGCGAGTACAAACTCTGGATAAGTAATTGATTTTCATTTTGAAAAGACGTATTTTGCTGTTTTACAAGCATTTTTTTGTTTTAAATTTCGTTAAAAAATTTACAGAAGTAGAACACGGTTTTTTTCTCGATTTCAACTGGAAATAAACCTGCAGTTTCATGAATTAGTGGCTGTTTAACCGTGAAACAAAGTTTGTATAATAATTGTTTGATGTTTTGATGTTGATGTTTTTGATAATTTAATCGTTGTTGTGCCGGTTTGGGTAAGTGTAAACATTTCTGTAGTAAAATTCCATGCCGTACTTGCTTTGTGTTGTCGGTTTTATTCATATTTCTTAACTCGATAATTCACTTTAATGCAAGCTGGTATGCATGAAATTGCAGTGAATGTTATCATTCATTATAAAGCAGCGCATCAGTTGTGTTTTTGTTTGTTTATAATGGTCTTAATACTTTATGTGGAGTTTTTATACCTCATCTGTTAAGAAAGGCGAGGAGTTGCTGCATGCATGTATTTTCTAGTTACACCCACTATATCTGGGTGTTGAAAGTGGTGTGACCACCCAGATCCAGGACCTTTTCCCGCCTTCCCAATGACAAAAAGAGAAAAGCCCTGGGAACGAGGTTGGACGTTAACGTAGGTAAGTTTGTTTTAAATGTTGATGTATTGTTTGCTTTATAATTGCTTTAAAAGCTGCCGGATCATTGCGTAAATTTTAAATGAAAAAAGACCAATCTGCTAATATTTTAAAAGAAAAAATGGTAATCTTTATTGATTACCCTTTTTTATTACATTAAAGTTTTCGTAAATTAAAAAGAAAGCAAAGTTATTTGTCTTTTGTAAAAATATTCTTAATAATTACATGCATGTTACCATGACAACTACTTTAAATACTTCATGGTCGGAAATACAATGGTTTGGCAGCAACGTGAGGATTTCTGCATGCAAGTATTTTCTAGTTAAGGCCTAAGGTTCAGAGAAAATGATTTCGAGTGAGATATCATAATTTCCAGACTGCGCGCAACCAGGAAACTCTGGACGGCGCAGCTGGGTTTCGAACCCACGACCTTCGAATTGATCGATTGTCCACCAACTGAGCTATACGTTCAGGAAATTATGATATATCTCCAACGAGATATATATAATAAATGTTCTTCTTGAAGATATATAATATAATTTCCTAAACGTATAGCTGAGTTGGTGGACCATCGATCAATTCGAAGGTCGCGGGTTTGAAACCCAGCTGCGGCGGCCAGAGTTTTCTGCTTTCACGCAGTCTGGAAATTATGATATCTTACTCGGAATCATTTTCTCTGAACCTTAGACCTTAACTAGAAAATACGTGCATGCAGAAACCATCGCATATAATTGCGACAAAAAGATTGTATTTAAAGTAGTTGTCATGGTATAACATGGTAATTTTTAAGAATTTTTTACAAATGAGACATCCCCGAAAAATATCACTTTTATGAACAGGTGGGAAATTTGTCTGAGCATGCGCGAGTAAAATAAGTCACGCAATTGTGTGGAATACACGCAACGCGTGTTTACAAAAAAGCACAATCGTGTAAATATTGCAAAATGTTTGTACAAAATAAATGACTGTTTTATGTTGAAAGAGTGGACATGTTCTAAATTAATCATACAGAACTTTTTAATGACGTTCTATTTCAGTACCCTGCCATTGTCTCTGGTGGGCTGTCCGTCTGCATTCGATCTGAAACAGTTGCTACTTTGCTGTCGAAGAATTTCGAATGTTTACATGAAAATAGAGGCAAGTCATGCATTTTACAACCTCTTAAACTGTATGAGCCCCTATTTTTACGCTTATACCCAAGATATCAAATAAAAGTACATGAAACAGAGAACATTTGTAGAAAGTTTTATCGTGAGGCCACGGCCAGTTTTTAAAATATCTTTATTTCTGTTCCGGTCATCACCAAAATTACACAAAAGCCGGGCTTGAATATACAACAAATTTTGAATCGCATCAAGCACAAAAATACTTAACGTGTAACCAAAATATGCTCATGAAATCGAAATTAATGGCTAAATTTTCAAACTAGACCCTTCTCGAAGCGGTTTTCATGAAGGAAGTTCACATTTCGGCCTTTGATTCTTGGCAAAAATTTGACCACAACACGTGCGAAGCAACTGGGTCTCAAAGACTGAACTAAAACATTGTGAGCCCCTATTTTCCTGACGATATGTTTGATACCTACAAACGCCGAAAAGTTTTTTCTTTTCATTTAGCTATATTTGAAATTGAGGCCACGGGCTATTTTTGAGAAAATACAGTTCAAAGTCAAGCTATTTTTACATATTTTCAACATTTGTCAAATTTCGCGAGCTTGTATTTTGAACTTAGACAGCTGAAGTTACATTAACAAACATAGGATGGAAAATTTGAGGCATATAAAGTTAATTTCAACTTACATTTCATTCTCAAATCACGTCTTTCTTCGTTTATTACGGTTTTAAACAAGCCATAGATCGACGTATACGGTATTTACTCCCATGTTCACGTCGCCATATTAACTTCTTCCAATCACTCGATTACAAAACAATCATCCCAAAACAAAGAATTCATGATCGACTTTTAAAAGAATAACCAATAATTTGTAAATCGTTGAATGGAAAGCAAAAAATCGTCAGCTAAAACAGCGTCTTGCTAACTTTCTGCTTTGTTTTGAATGTAAATGCAATGAGCTTTGTTTCTGCCCGCAATTTTTTGGTCAGCGACGACAAATTTCCCACCTGTTACTTTTATGTACAAAATTGTCAATTTCGCAAACATATATATGTTAGGTATGCTATTGTATGTAATTCCAGAAATACATGCATGCATGCAGCAATCCCTCGCCTTTTTTTAACAGATAAAATATAGAAATTCCACATGAGGTATTCATCTCTTTGTGGGTAGGACTTGATATTAACACAATATGGCCCTAGTCTGTACTCGGTGATAGCAATCCCATTAACCGCCATGTTTTATGAAAACTGCGTGGATACGGCGATAATAATGTATTTCAGCGAACATTAGATTATTCGGTGATGAACGTACAAAATATTCCTCGGAAAGCTTTTGCGCTATTCACGACGTTGTCTCAGTCTTATAGAAGTATCAAAATAAAATATCAGTATATCTGAAAAAAATTAGTCGGTTTAAAAATGTTAATAAAAGTTTAATTTCCTATTAATATAATTTTAGTGTATTTTGGCGAGAACTCAACTATAAAAAAACATTGCATTAATGTTTTCAAAGGAGAACAGCTGTTAGTACGCTCCTTTGTGATCAATTTTAAGAGAAATTTTCTGACATTTATAATTTTCAATTCACGTTGTGAATAATTTTTATTCCATTTTTGCTTTTGTGAAAAATCAGAGCTTAATGCATACATTAACAGATTAAAAAATAAAAATCTTCGCGTTGTTTATTTCAATTTTGTCTTTACATATCTGCATTCATGCATGAGCATGCAGAATATTTAATCGCCCCATTTTTTTTTCTTTTTCATAGAAGAGTTTCTTGTTCGAGAATTTATATACTTATATATATGATTCCAGTTAGTAAATTACCGAAGAAATTTTAAACGCCACAAAACGCTCTCAGGCAAACAGGTTGGTGTTCCACTAGCCATCGTGATGCTGTCATCGTCATTGTTATGTTATTGTTGTTTTTTCGATTTGTACTGCACGTATAGCCTTATATGTGGATATTGCGATTTGTTTAACTAAGGGTAACTTCTTTTCCACCTTTCAGAGATAAATCCAGATTCGTACTTTACCCCGAGCTCTTTTTCAATTAGCTTCAATATGAATATTCCACAAAGTTACCAGGCCAGCGCTAACGCTGAAAACCCGAAAACGGCCATAACGAAGAAAGACCGACGATATCAGTTAGCAAAGTTAGTCATAATCGCGCTCGTTTCCATAGTAACCGTTACCCTAACCATCATTGACGTGATTCAAACAACAAAATCCTTTGTGAACAAACAGCAGCTAACTCAGAAAATCTAACGAAGTATTTACACGGCAATGGTTATCCACAACCTACAAACAGAACGGGGAATGACAGAACGGATACATTTGGGTATTCATCACATACATTCCGAAGAAGAACGCCAAAGATGTATTGCTATTCGGCGTAAAACGAATGAAAGCATTGTCATATTAGAAAAAAGATATAACATTGAGCTTAGTATATTAACAGGGGGAGCGATTTCATTTTTGTATACCTTGGAGAATTTCAGACGCAGAATTGACCATGGGAGAACCAATGCTATGGTACGCTTACAAACCTATCGAAAATGGATAAATGGACTCATCTCTACGCTAGTAAAATACACAGAATCCGAAAACTTGGGGGACTATGCTGACATTGTTTACGCATACGAGATGGTGATTTTCAGTAAGGAAGAGGCAGCAATGGAACGAGCTCTTGGAGGTTTGAAATTCATTCAAGGCAAGAACTTTAGTGCCATAAACACAACATGGTACAACGAAAAACGTGCCCTTTCTGAAAATTACCTCCAGACAGCCTTCCTGTTTTCAAGCGAATTAAAATGTATCCACACTTCATTATTTGCCAACACTTCACACTTAATCAAGAAAATTGACAAGAAAAGAAAAGTCTTATCTGGGGGTGCATACCAGACGTTTTCCAATGACGAATCACGCGCATGGTTTGAGTTGATGACAAAGTACATTAACATGATGTTAGAACTTCAAGTGCGACTGGCTGCCTTGATTAAGATAAAGCTAAAAGAAGAAATTGACCAAAGTACATATCAACTTGTGATTCGCTCATTCCTTTTGTGTTTTACCTTGATTGTCGTGCCATGTATTATTATATCGCTGGCCAGTGTTCAGAAAAGGTTTTATGAATACACGTTGTCATTGTTTGATAAAGTTGGACTGGAGCAAGCAAGAACAGATTTCCTGATGCGAGAAAACGCAAGACATGTTGACAGTAAGTTTATGCAAATTTAAGCAAAACCATTTGAAGAATCATCAAACAAAGTGCCGTTTTTCTATTCCGTTCATGGTACTCTGCTCAGTAAATGTGTCTTTCATATCACAGATCAGGGATCGATAACTGAAATATAAAATTGAAATAAAAATTACCCCTCGGTCTTGCATGAGAGGTATATAGTTTAACGTTGACTCGATCAAACACCACAGGGTTCCTTCCGATATTCTACATATAGTTTTCCCTGTAGCAACACTGAACTAGTTAACTAATAACTGGTCCCTGAAGCCGAGGTGATAACTTAACAATTAGACACTCGACCTCGTTGGCTATGAGCGAATAGTTAACGAAGGCGCAGCCTGAGTTGATTATTCGCCACAGACAACGAGGCTGAGTTTTCTAATTGTTTGAGCATACACTTCTGCTCAAAATACAATCTCCAAGCACGACTGAAAAGATTTTAAATAACATTTAAAACCAAGCACAAGCGTTTGAATGACTTCTCACAACCTTCGCATGTTTCGCATGTGGCTTTTTTGTTTACTTTAATTTGCAAACGACCAGGCGAAAAGTTTATAAAATTACACAGCTCGTGGGCTTTGAAAATATTTTAAAACAGGTCGTATTAAACGAAACACGATTTAATAGTGCAATGCGCAAACAATTGATATGGTTTTCCAAAATGTTGCAGTAGTTTTTACGTTTAATTAAAAAATCTGTAAGATGCACGCAAAGCAATCCTATAATGTCACAAATTCTAAATCGATGAAATACAAATTACTGTGCAAAACAATGCTATCACTTGCATGAAATACATATAAAAAATATAGCATTTAAACTTTATCTGAAAACTTCAAAGTTGTAACGAATAAGGAATTCAAAGTGGTTTTAGGCGAGAAATGTCGAAGCTCACAAAAAAATCGTTTAAAAGGGAAACAGCGTGAGAATATTACCACGATGTACTCAACAAAAAATCACATTTTTAACAAAGGAACACTAAAAGACAAGGAAACATGATAAAGTGACCACAAACAACTGAAATTTTCACGGTCTTGCTTGTAATATGCACAAAGAATGTGCTCTGCAACTTGTCATATTTTGTTGCAAATAGCAGTAGATCGGTTTATTATTATTAAAGTGGAACTCGCGTCAAAATTTTTATTTTCTTAAACGAAAATGCTTTTAAAACTGTATAGTAACTTGTTTGAAGATTTTTGTTCCCATGCATGCATGCATGCTTAGTTTTTGAGATATTTCATTTTGAGATATTTCATCAATCAATCAAATATATGTAATTGAGTAAATGACGTCACATGGTTACAAACTAAATGAAATATGAATTTTTTCTTTGGTGGTGTTATGTACTCAGGTGAATATTTGACATTTGTGATGTTACTCTGAGTGTATATCCACACCGGGCAAGCTTGAAAAATATGAACACGGCGGGAATCGAACCTGCGACCTTTGGAATACCAGTCCAATGCTCTGCGAAGTGCGCGGTCAGGTCGGTTCGAGTATGCTCAGTTGGCAGAGCATTGGGCTGGTATTCCAAAGGTCGAAAGTTCGATTCCCGACGTGGTCAGGCATACTTTTCAAGCTTGCCCGGTATAGATATACACTCAGAGTAACATCATAAACATCAAAATGAGGTAGTCAATTTACCCCGGTCGTTCTGTGACCCCCGTCTGCGATTATATCAAAACATGTCAGCGGCATCTAGTGAATTACTTAAACAACATCGCCCGAATTTCGAAGGTTTTACTTTAATTCCAAAGGAATTTTATCGCTGAAAATCGCTGAATATTTTTCATCTAAAACTTTAGAAAGTGGAAATATTTTCAGATGCATGCATGGGCCAGCATTCGAATATTTACCATCGAAGAACAAATATGACTGGTTTATAGTTTATTTTGTCTAAAAATACATTTCCATGTGCATGCAAATTAATACATGCTCTGAGAAAATTCACAAACTAATCCCTCTGAAATCTGAAGTACTTGACGTGGCAAGAAAAAACAATAAATGCCATCCCATCCCAATATTTGCTATAAAATGTCAGCGGATCCTTTTATTTATATATGTTTATATACCAGTATATATTTAGATTTTCTACATTTGTATGTCTGCTAGTGCCGGTGGTGTGGTTGTCTAGGGCGTTGCGTGCGTTCTCACATGCTGCTAATAGGCGGTTCAAATCCCGCGATGGCTCTTTTGTTTTTCGTTCTCATATTTTTTCTCTCTGAGATTTTTCCTAAGATTGTCTTTATACAATACCTTTTGGTTAGATTAATAGGGTTAGAGTTCGGGTCAGGTTTATTTTTTAAGTGTGGAATTACTAGACAACACAGTTTAATCACTGTGGAATTACTAGACAACACAGGGGAGTTACTACTGTATGACTGTAAATTACTATTATTAAATTGCCCCTTCTTTCAAAATTCGACAAATTGGTTTATTAAAAATGTTATTTATCTGTCACTTCGGGCCATTTTGTAGCTCGCGCCAATTTCCATAATCCGCGCGCTAATTCGAATTGTGTTTATTAATGCTAAATGTTCAGCCGCTGACTTGTTCTCATTTGATCTCGGACGGGGTCACATAACGGGCGGGATAAATTGGCTACCTCAAAATGAAATTATCTCAAAAAACTAAGCATGGAAACAAAAATCTTCAAAACAGGTTACTGATATATACAGTTTTAAGATCATTTTCGTTTAAGAAAATAAACTGTTTTGACGCGAGTGCCACTTTAAAATACGGTCTAAATTTTGCTCCCTAGCATTAATCGTCTACAGATCATGTTTTGTAGTCTTTTTTGTTCTTTGGAGAAAGAATTTCCCACAAAATTCTCTCGAGAGGTTTGCAAGAAAATTTTTCCGCCATCATTTTTCTCGACCGTGGGCCGTCACGTAATGGTCCTTGGTTCAATAGCCAATCAAAATGCTGGATTTTATAATAGACCATGGTTGAGTGTGTGCTAATAAGGAATGACCTAATAAGCAACACTGCTTAATACATATTACAAAGGTATGTACATAGTACAAGTACAGACTACCTACCTAATACACCAGTTCATTGGGAACGTTCCAGAGGAGGTTCGACAAGCAGGCCGCAAAGCATCATGGGTTTGAGCGCCTAATTCCAGGCGTGGCTTAATGACTCTTTGACTGTCGTGGAGTGAACATCTCTCTGAGTAAACAAATATGGAAGCATTCGAAATACAAGATTGTCAGGCTGCAAAACTTCGTGAAAATAGCATGCTATTGCTGTATTGTTGCGATCGTCATTATGACTTGTGTTTTACTATACCAAGTTTACCTTATATTAAATTGCATGGGACGTGCTGTCATTTTAGCTTTATAAATATTAAACCCGTCTGTCAAAGCGAAGGAATTGTGTTTATATTCCCAATAGCGAGGCCCTTCTTTCTAAGTTGGATGGCGTTAAATCTCTGTGTATCATCAACGTGAAAACTGCAAGAGCAGTATTTAAGGTTAGTATATTACAATGCATTTAATACAGTTGACTTGTTATTTGGTCAAATTTCCGCTTTGCTGTTTTCAATATAATTGTACTGTAATTTTATAAATACACTGTACAAATTATGGCGTAATATTTCTAATAATTTAACCCTTTAGTTTGCCCCTTCTCCTGATGAGTTTGTTAACGAAAACACCCAGCATATGCTTTTGGATTTCGATGTGGATCATATATTGACAGCGAATAGTATTGATGATGAACATTCAGATGATGAACATTGGTTCTCAGATGAGTCTGAAGGTATATTGTTATTCAGTTATTTGTATGGTTTTATAAATTTTTGCTGAGTGTGATGCCGGTTTGCATCTAGTTGTGGGTGGTTGTTTAAATGTGGAAACTGTAATTTAATATTTTTTTTTAAATTTTCATCTAAATATTGCTGTTTGTATATTTTTTGCTAATTTTAGAGATGACAATGTATCTTTGATACATAATAATTTCCTTGTTATGATTTTGTAGAAAGAGATTTACTTGAGTGGTTGGCTGGTCTTGAACCTGTCCAAGATGTATATGATAATGAAAGAGGTGATCAAGGTGATAGGGCAGAAAGAGATGACAAGTTAAGTGATGAAGACGAAAGTGATGGGGAGGAAGAAATCGCCCACTCTTTACCATTCAAGTGCATCGGTGCTGCTCATGAGAAAAACTACTGACATCATTTGGAAAATTAAGGCATAATACCTCGCTCTTCATGAACAAGATAAAACAGTGAATTCAATGTAAGAATACGGCCAGCACCATTGAATCCAAGGGACCCAAGTGCAATAGCCAATTCCAGCTTTTAGATTATGTGTGCAGGGGGTGATGGTATCATATTGCTGATAATGCTGAAAAATAGAAATGGTAGCCATGTAAACATGGAGTGATAGCTATTGTAAATATTGAAATATTTTGGTTGTTTAGGCAGTTTATTAAAAATTTTCAGCATAATCAGGAATATGATACCTTACTTCCCGTCACCCCCTCCATGCATAAATTAAAAGCTGGAATTGCCTATTGATCTAGACTATGGAACTGTATGGACACATGTTGTTTATATTGCTTCTGAACTATGCAAGTATTTGCACCCACTAATTGCTGCAGGAGATGTCCTGGATGTCTATGTTCTGTGTATCAAGTATAGGGTTGACTTTTTTAAAATAGGATTTTATCCAAAAAAATTCATAAAGACACCTGGTGAGTGGAGACTCGAGTAGTAGGAAAAAGCATGAGTGTATGTTGACATATGTTTTTTATATAATAAATAGCAACTACCATAGGTATGTTTAGCAAGTTATTAGTGCATTTATTTCAATTGGCTAACTTTTTTAGTTTTTCCAGCATTTTTTAAACAAATCATAGGTTATGAATGATAACTGGGTATATCTAATTAAAACAATCTGTCATGTACACTCATGCAAATAAGACTAAGTATGTACATAAATAACTGTAAAAAATGTACTTTAGTAAATTGACCTACTTTGTGAGTATTTTTTCAGATTAAAATTAATGCAACAATAAAACAAGAAGACGTCTATTTATATAATATTTATTAAATTGATCAGAGATCCCACTTCAGCTCAGAAAAAGATCCCACAATATACTAACATGCCACTTAATTTGTTATATGATACATAAAAACTTGTTTATTGTTTTAAAACAAGTGAAGCTCTCTGCTGGTTTGAAATGGACTGTTATGACACTGATTTGTCCTGGATTGTCCATGCTGAGGATTCCGCAGCTCGATTTGCCACAAAAACCCCAGTATCAGGAGATCAGCTCGTCTTGAAATACGTACACGATCCAGTCGCGTCGGCCAAAGACAACAAAACTGTGAAAATCGCACAGATATAAATTCTAAAAAAATATTAAAACAACTCCTAAGTCTTCTAAATAATATTTTAACAAAATAAAAAAATTCATTGAAAATATCATCTTTGATGGCGCATTTTGTTTCCAAGGTATTAGACGCCATTTTAGCGAACGTCGAGTTGACAATAGTCACTTCAATGGTCAATATCTCGAAAACTGCCGGGGGATCACCGGGATCATTCCAGCAGATTTAAAGACTATACTTTTGTCTTGACGACTACCAAAAATGAAAAAAATCGAACCATGGGAATTCTAGATATTTCATTTTAAACATTGTAAACATATTTAGACTCGAGTCAACA